>JANPWX010000024.1:8144444-8202101 GCA_024734555.1 Trochalopteron elliotii
GAGTGTATCCTGAATTTACTGTCTTATTTTTAGGTAGTGTCCCACTTTCTTTTGCCTGGCTTACCTGTATCTGTCTTGTCTAAAAGTTTCCAAATCTTTTACAATCTTAGTATATTTCCACTAGGAAATCTCTGTGAGAGCAGTAGGTCGACATGGGTCACACAGCCATGTGTGACACCGCCTTCTCTGGGGGGGATCAGGGATCCCCAGTTGTCTCCTGCTGCAGGAACCAAGGAAACAGCAGGCTGGTCCTGTGCAAATTCCTGGTGCAGATCTCTGCTGGTTACACTGCACTGTTTATTGTTAAGAAAACCACATGATGAAGAGCTGGACTCACTCTGTCCATATAAATTCTGATTCATAGCTGTACAGCCCATGAAGCTACCACATCCTTTGAAGTGGATTTTTTTTTTTTTTTATTTTTAAGTACAGATGTGTTCTGAATCACATTTTGTCTTCTTGTATATCTTGTTGCTTTGGAGGCCTGTTGTGATTTCAGTTGTGTGTAAGAGGCTGCAGGGAGAAAGGACAAACTACCAGTGTAGAAGGAAAAGAGAAATATTTTTAATTGTAAAGCAAATTCTCTTAATTGTAGGAAAAGCAACTAAAATGATTGTGTTAGTTGTGTTATGGATTTAATTTAAATAGTCTCCTTCTTTTTTTTTTCTTTTTTTTTTTTTTTTTTTTTTTTTGTGGGGGGGATTTAAATTTCTTCTAAAAAGCCCAGAGAACAAACTCAGCATATCAGTGTCAGCATTATTGATCTACAGTTATTGATGAGAACTTTTTTTATTTGCTCATACTTGAAAGCATATCAGGGTCTTATTATTTGAGCTTGTAATTTGAGCACTTCATGAAAGATCAGTCTCGTTCTCATTTGCACTGGCAGCTTTTCCTGTATCTGCAACCCATTTCTTTGTTTCTTCCCCTTGCCTAACAATTGATATTAGTATAAAATCCAAGTAAATTTATGTTTTGTACCCTATATCAGGTCCCTCCCTCTCTCTCTTTTCCTGTGCTTTTCTCAGTTAGGAAATCTTAAAAGCATCTAAGTGACTTTAAATATTTTGAGCTTAGAAATAGCAGATCGGAAACACTGTATTCTTGTTTTGTGTTGTCCTTATAGTTCTATTTTAAAACAGCAAAAAAACAGCTTGCTGTGACTTAATTGAAGGGACAGGTTCTGAGAATTTTTTTACATAGGTGCTGGGTAGCTGTTAGAGACACCAGCTTCTGCTTGAAAGCTTTGCTTGATCTTTGTATCCTTGGTGTAGATATTTCCTAGTGGAAACTGGGACTTTTTAAAATTTTGTGGCAACTGCATTTGATGTGTGTTTTGGTTTGGGGTTTGTTGTTATTTTGTGTTTTTTGTTACCTGTACATTGCTGTCTACTAAACTTTAAGCTCTAAAAGTTCCAGTTAAGAGTACTGTGAAACTTGGTAAGTAACAAGTTAATCTTCTTATGCAGTTGCTTTGGAGGGAAGGAAGATCAGATTAGTTTTAAGCGATCTGAAAAAAAAAATTCTTCTTAACTAATTAGTCCACTTTAATATCTAGTTACATAAACCTTCTTTTCTGACTATATGCCATTTTCTAGTAGAAAACAAGAAAATGCTGACATGTCCTATGTGCAGAACAGTTTATTTAATCCCTAAAATACTCATCCTTCATGAACAGCAGTCCTTTTTTACAACACTTTTAGTTACAAAACATCAAATTAGATGATATGGTGTTTGGCTCAGGTCGTTGCTTGCTTTATAAATTGATTTCTCACTTCTGCTGGCAGTGTGCCTAAATGCAGGCGAGTGTAAACACTTGATATGGGGGCTCTGTGTACAGTGCTGCTGGTTTGTCTTGCACCCTGCTTGGTTTCCTGTGTGAGGGGTTCATCCCTTCTGCTGGAAACATCACTCACATGAACCAGCCTACTGGCAGCATGTAAGTGCTGCTGATGGATCTTTGGTGTGATGGTTGCTTGGGCATTGGATTTATATATATATATTTTATTTTTTTTTTATCAGTAGCCTTATCTTACTTTCTTGTGACAAAATGTGCATAATGAACACTTTTATCCAAACATCAGCAAATGAGTCCTACAGCTGGCCTATAGATAATTTGTTCTTGTTGGGAGGAGGTTTAGTTTTAGAGTTGGTTTTGCATAGCTGCGTGCTGCTGCTAGATTGGGCTGCCCTGCTTTTTCATCCCTGACAAATTCCTTCTGTTATCAGGATTGTACTTCCAGTTTCAAGTCAAGTGATTGTGCAAGGTGTGTTGGATCAGCCACTTGAAACCCTTGTGTCCAAGTAGATTTCCAGCATGTGCTTTTCTGATGAAAGGATGAAGATAGTAAGACTTCAGTCACCGATTATGAATTTTAAGCAGGATCAATGGTTACCTTTCCTGGGTGTATAAACAGGATTTTGCCAAGGCACTGGTCCCTGCATGGTCATTCCAGTGTCCAGTTTGAATAAGTCCAGTGCTTCAGTTGGTAGGTGAAATTGCTATATAAAATAAACTGTGGACTTGTTTTATTTTCCTTTCCTCCTCCCTGCCCCCTCCCAGATGTTGTTGGATGTCTTGAGTTTTTTTCAAACTGAAGTATAGAGGGATCTGCACATCAAGGAAAATAACAGTAAAATTCTCAAATAGACTAAACCTGATGCAACACACTTTTGTTCAGAGGATATTTTGTAGCATCTTGGCAAGATTTATAAATCCCAGGTTGTAGTTTGTAAAGGGTGATTGGCTTCTTGGCTGCATACTCAGAACAATGCTAGGAATGTTTGGGTGCCTTTGGGTTCCCAAACCTTGTGTACATCATAGAGCTGAAGTTTTGCAAGTGTTTTCTTGATGTTTAGTGTCAAGTTTTCTTATGTGTCTTGGGTGTGTTCTTGACTCATATTCCTCAGACCTTTTCTGAGTGGCAATTATATGTTTGCTCTTTGAAAAAGGAAGTGAATTCTGTTTTTCTTGGCAAGATGGTTACGTTTTTCTTTTTTCTACCTGGAGCTGCCTCTCAAAGGAGTACTGTTTCCCTTAACAAGAAAATACCTTCCAACTAACTGGCATATGAATTTTTCAGTTATTCTTAATATTATCTTTCTGGAACTAGACGAAGACAGGAATTCAAAATAGGTGTTCAAGCAAAATTATGTTGGCATGCTTTAATTTACCTCTCCCCTTAAGTGTAAGTGCTTACCTTTTAAGCTCAAACAGCTCCTCATAGACTGTTAAAAGGTTAACTCTTTACTCCACCGGGTTCTGTATACTTTTAACACTATGTGGGGATTGAAGATGTTCCAACACAAAAGCTCTTAAAGCCTTCATTAAAGTTATCTGGGGGAATATAGAGATGTGTGTGCCTACACTGTACTGATCATCCATTGCTGCAGCTCCTAACCCCCAACATATACCCTCAGACAGACAGGCACAACTATGGCTGAAAATCTTTCCATTTTGGATCTGGGAAGCTCCTTGTGTTATTTAAGTTGGTGGTGTTGGTTTTCCCAGCTGTGTGAGTTATTGTAATAAAACATATTCCCTTATCTAGCATGTTCTTCTTTCTTCTCTCTCCAAGCTGCTGCTGTTGATTTCTGAATGCAGAACTTGCATTGAACCTGAGATGTAACAGTTGTAAGTGCCTTTGCACTCCCTCTAAAGCTCAAGGTTTTGGCATAGTGGCAGTGGTGGCTATGATTTATTTTACCCTGGGAAGTGAAACTGCCTCGTTCCCAGCATCTCTTGACAGCAGAGCTACTGTGTGGGTTTGCTGCATTCCAAAGGGTAAAGTCTTGTTCTTGACCCCTTCACATGGTACTGTTCTGGTATTCCATGTACCCTTCCATGTGCAAAACTATTCTGGAAAACTCCACAGCTCTGAATAGAAGCTTGCATTATGGCATGTCTGCTAATGTGGTTACTTTGAAAGTCAAAATTGACTGGTCTCCACAACTGGAAGTAGTTTTTGAGGCATTACAAGAATGTGGGACCAGCAAAGTTACTGAAGCTGCTTTTTTTTTTTTTTTTCCAAGTTTTGTTTTTTAAATATTAAATGTAATAAGGAAATACAGTCATCTTGGAATTTCTCTGAAGGTTTGTCTGCTGTTGGTCATTGAGGATAATGACTGGATTGTTAAGAGGCTATAGCATAAGGCATTGAACATCTTGCAGACTCCCAACCCTTATAGATACTTCCATGGAATTTGAACTTTATTGAAAATCTTGTCTAATTTGTCTATTTTGTCATTTTCAGAATAATATATTGGGGTTTTGGGGTTTATTTTGATAGCCTAATATGTCAAGTTGATTGTATGAGAAAAAAATGATGAATGATCCCTGAAGACATGCCTGTGGCTTGCTGACTTCATCAGTGTGTTGCAAACCATTAAATACCATTATGACCACAACATTCGTGGGCATAGACCTGTCTTTATTAAGATGCATGCATAAAAATACCCTGTAATAAGCTTTAAGGTGTGGGTTTTATTGCTGGATTTTAAAGGATTTTGTGCCAACAGATATTTCCAAGCTATAGCATTACCTTTCTCTAAGTAGATTTTTTATAAACTCATTAATGATTTATACTTGGGAAGTTTCAAGTAACAATTGGGTTATTAATTTTGAAAATGGATCAAAATTAACCACTTACTGGTAGTAAGAAAAATGTTTCAAACTTGATCCTTTTCTGTTTGCCTGAAAAATAACTTTGTGGTATTTGTTCATGAAGGAATGCAAAGTTTTAGAGCACCAGGCAAGGGTGTTTAATAGAAACTGAATGGATCTCCTACAAATATGTAAGAACCAGAACTGGGATTTGTTTGTTGGTTGGTTTCTTATTTGGTTGGGGTTTTTTTTAGATGGTGATTCTTGCTGATAATTTAAAAGTGGGAAAAAAAATCAAAACCTTTTTCATTTTAGATACCAAAGTATTTTTGTACATTACCCAGTTAAAACTTACGATTTGCCTGACTAGCTGCCTAGATTGAGGGGGTTTTATGTCTTGGGATCAGACTTGAAGGTAAGGAAGGGTAGACTAGGGAGAGGCTTACTTATTGTTACTTGTCTTGATATTGATTTTTTTTTGATCCAGGCTGCTATTCCAGGTCAGTGTGATAAAGTCATAGGCTTACAGTGTGTACTGTTGTTTACACAGCACTGGGAACAGTATAGGTGCTCAGTGGCTGAAAACCAAAATGTAATTTTCAACTCTTACAGGTTTAACCAGTTTCTTATACAGGATATCTCATGCATTCTCTGCTGACTGTTATTTTTTGATTTATTTTTAAGCCTTCCTGTCATGTGCAGAATTAAATTACTATTTTAAATCTATGCTAAACATGGATACAAATGCTTGTTGTAGGACCAAATAGCTGTTGATAGTATATAAATTTGGTATGCTGGTCATCTTGGTATCACAGGTGTCTTTGGAATACCTCCTTTAGCTCTTGGGAAGGCAGTCAGCCCAAAGCCCAACTGCTTAGTTGCACATCGAAGATCCCCATTGCTGTAATTTTATAGCTATTATGATTGATGTCCTGTTTTTTTCAGGCCTTCACAGCACTGCCTACTTAGGCAACATGCCAAAGACTGATCTGTACCCCTGCTGTCTGTAGATACTTGTTAAACCTCCTGGCAAGCCTGAAGTGTCATCATGTGCAGTGATGGTTCTCAAGAGGGACCCTGTTGATACAGGAACCATCAGTGACTCTGCTTATTTATGTGAAAGATATTTCTTCTGTGAAGATAAAAAGCTCTGACTGTACTCCAGTAACATGTGATGAAACTTGACTTTTCTTTGACAACTTTATGGATCATTAACACTGGCAAATGAAATTTAAATACTTGAGCAGTAAAGACTGAGATGAGCTGAGAAATTCCAGAAGGTTATTCCAGAGATCACCATAATCTTCAGGGTTCATTATTAGCAGTGAGTTGAACTAGTCTAGATTTGTTAGCCAGGAGTGAGATGCAAGCCTGAAAATTTTGCTTTCACTTATTGTATCATATTAATTTTAAAAAGGGGCAGATTTTGTGACGTAGTCTTGGGACAGGCAGTAAGTTGGCCCCAGTTGCAGTGGGTGCTTGAGAGAAGTAGACACCTGTGATTGCAGTTTGTGGAGATTTGATAGCTGGGCTCTGTCTGCCTGCTGAAGTGACTCGTTGCAGCCTGAAAATAAAGGAAAATGCAGTTAGAGTAAATGGACTTGCAAGCAGAGTAGCAACAAGCATAGAAATGATAGGAAGAGGCTTCAGAACTACATGGAAGGCTCTGTGGAGAGTGAGAGGGGAAGATAAATATAGAACATGCTCTTAGCCTGTATGATGGACTGTGTTTGAGGAAAAATGCTTTAACAGATTCCAGTACAGCAATGCAACCCATTTTCTGGAGAGAAAAGCTGAGGTCAGTGAGCAGGAGATCATTACACAGGAGGTCACTGGTCTCCAGCAAGAAGCTCTACAGTGATGCTTTCTCTGTGAGCCTGGAGAATGAGTTCTCCTGTGGAAGAGGCACAGAGAGAATAGCAAAAGGATAAACTGGATTCTGCTACCAAACATGGTACTTAAAAAGATTAAATCTACAATCTCCCCACAGTACCTATTTAACCTCTATGAAGAGTTTATGGTCAGGTGTTTTTTGCATATCTTTGCTTTTTCTGTTTTTTTTCTTCGTGGAGTCATCTGGTTCAGCAGCAGTAAGTGTTATGCCAGGGAAAGAATACCTCAAATTCTTGCCCACAGCTTCTGGTTTTGGGAAGGTGAATTGATTTATAAAGTGACAAGTACAAAGATACAGTAGTTTCTTAGAGGTAGTTATATTGAATAATTTCAAAGAGAACTCTCTTGGTTTATGTGTTTTGGCTTATGTTGAACATATTATAGTTACTGTGAATAACAGCCAATGTTTTGATATAAAAACATGGCTTATCTTGAATACATGAGGCATGACTGCATTTACCAAAAACTTTAAAAATCTAGTAAATACCAGTGCTGTCAACAGGTGAATTTGGAAAGAATATTGAAATATGAGGAGTTTGTTAAAACAATAGGTGGAGATAAAAGTAAGAGCCCAAAAATTAAGAATTTCAGGAATGAATTCTGTTGAACAGGAATTATGATTTTCTTGGAAAAAAAATAATTGTGGGGCCATAAGTGACATTCCTGATGAAAGAGAATAGATCTTTTTTCAAACAAATCTGTTTGTTCTTGACTTCTTTTTTTGTTACATAAATAATAATTGGCTTATGGATATGTGTATGCTTTTACGTGCTAGAAAGAGGAGCATTTTACTGGTGAATTGTTCTTTGTACATCCTAATGAGGCTTTATTAAAAAGCTTTAAAAATGTGATAGAACTTGCAAGATGTGAGTTTGCAAAGTCAGAAATTTTAAGTTTGTCCTAGGTGAATTCAGCTTGATGGTATGTTAAAAAAATGCAGTATAATGGTAACTGTGTGGAAGCTGCTAAGTTCCATATCCTGACTACAATTCCGGGTGGCACAGAATAACCCATGGGTCAGTTGGGGTCAGCTGTCCTGGCTGTTTCCCCTCCCAGCTCCTTGTGCACCTCCAGCCTCCTCACTGGCGGGGTAGGGTGAGAAGCAGAAATGGCCTTGACTCTGTTTAAGCACTCTCAGTGCTTTAATCTTTGAATTATCAACAGTTTTCAGCACAAATCCAAAACAAAGCCCCATAGTAGATACTGCAAAGAAACAGACAAAAACCAGAACAATGGGATCATAAAAAAACCTGGTTTCAAGGGAGAAAATTAAAGATAAGGCCATTTTAAAAAGCACCAGAGCAGTAGGACAAAGTATCTTGGAAACACAGGCAGTTTTGAATATATAGACCCACTGTTACTTGTAGTTGCAGTAAAATCTTTATTGTTCTGTTTAAGATAGCAACCACAACACAATTTTTAAGTGCACAAGGTATATTTTCAATAACACTATTTTTTCCGTTGTGAAATATGCTTTTTTAATGAACAGGCTGTTCAATTCAGTCAGTTCATTTTGTGAACTCCTGACATTTACTGCTGTTTGAACACTGCTCTGGGGACACTTGGGTGTTTATTAGTGTTTTTACAGGCATTTCTAGTGAAGCACATCATGAGCAAAGTACAAAAAGCTCAAAATATGGATGTAAATGAATACTAAGTTCTTGTGCAGACCAGATCAGTGCTGCACACAAACAAGTTGTACTTCCAACTGAAGTTGTTTTTGCTTCTCCTGCTGTGCCAGTATCCACTGGCATTCTCTGCAGCTGAAACACTCAGTGACGGAGTGTTCAACCTGTTACAAAGTTGTTGAGTTTTGATCACTTGCAGCAAGTTTAGTTAAGTTGGTAGAGAAAGCATTTTCATGTTCTCCCAAATCTGGCCTATTTGCGTTTACTTGGTACCAGCACTGGCATTACCATAATCCTGGAATTAAATACTTTCAAAGAGTTCAGTTTCCTATTTTTGTTTTGTTGTTGTTGAGGTTTGTTGTTAATCACATTAGTCCGTGAACAGGCTTCCTGGGGGTTGAACAGAGGTACAGAGGAAGTACAAAATGTGGTTTGTGAGGAAGGTAATGCTTCCTCAGAGGGCATCTGTCAAGTGACTCAATTGTGTTGTAAAATCTGGGCCAGTGTTTTCACTTAACATTTTAGACCAATGTAATTTGGCTTGGCTTCAAAACAATCTATTTCCATCCATTCTAAGTGATTAATTCCTGCCCTTCCTTGTTGTATCATTACATATTTTGCCTGGCATATATTGATCAGGCCTAGAACAGAAAGCCTGGCTGTATATGAATAGTTTCCACCTGAGACATCAGAATCAAATATCTAACCTTCTGTGTGTTATAAGAGCATCAATTGATCTTCACATGTACACAAATTTTCCATATAGGTTTTTATTTTAAAAAGCTAAATTAATTCATTGTTGGGATGTGCAGTGCAGTAAAGAGATCAGTGAAAACTTTGCAAACACCCAATATGTTTTATTAAGAGTACTAACTGCTACGGTATTTTCTTTTAGAATAAAAGATTTTTTTTATTATTATTTGTAGGTTTTCACTGCTTCTTCTTAACCTGGAAGAATATTACTTTGAACAGCACAGAGCTAATCATATTATAAATAAAGATTGCAAAGATGAGAGGTACAAAACTTTTGCATACCTTTATTTACTGGAGTCATTCTAGCTCATGTATCTTGAACGCATGCACAACTTTTTTTTTTTATTGTTCCTTTTAGAAAATTCAGAGGCTCCCTAAAAATCTGTTCAAAGTCAATTATTTTTGAACCAGATGACAATATCCAGCCTATTATCAAGGTAAGCAGTGCGAACTTAAATTTCTTGGTAACTAAACCTTCTCTTTAAAAAGCTTTTAAGAAGACTGTGTATTTTTATAACTTGCTGCAGATACCGTTGAGGGATTGCATTAGTATAAAAGCCCCAGAAGATAATGAAGCAAATAACCCTTTCACACGGTAGGTAAATTTGGGATACTGTATGTATTTAACTTCCTTTAAAGCCCAAATGCCCATCATTTCAAATATCTTATTTCCATTTTAGGAATACATCTGGAGGGATTTCTGTTGTGTGTAGCCAGGTAAGACCTGCATGTAGTAGATTCTTGATGTATAACTGAGTAAGGTTACATAAATGAGCAAGCTTATGTTCCTTAATGGTATTTTTCCTCAAAGCTGTAGTCCAAGAGTGGGAAGTTCACCGAAAACAGAACTAATTAGTGTCAAAAATATGGCATTAATATGAAACTGTTGATGCTGGAAATTGCAAACTGTTAATGACTTCATTAAGTCATTAATTCAATAAACTGAACTTTTTGCCTTGTGCATTTTATAATGGAACTTAGGGAAACGTTTGAATTGAATGAAAAAGGAGAATAGGCTGTAATAAAACTTGGTTTTAATCATCTTTAGTTTAGTCTTGTTATTCTGCTTTCATCTACTTTCTGCAGCGTGTTGTGTGGTAATGGCAAAGCCATCTTGGTCCCTGCAGTTCAGCTTTGTGAAAACTCTGGACTGTGCTCTGTGTCCACTAGTTTTCAGAAGTTGTCCTGAAATACTGTCTTCATGTTTCAGTCAACAGTTGTGATTGTGGATGTATTCATTCTTAGAGTTTACCAAGGGGATGCACTTTAAAATCTGGTAAATTGCAGTTGATATATATTCCAAAGCTGTAAAAGTTTTTTTTAAAAAAAGCTCATGTGTTCCTTTCAGGATATAACAGAGTTGAGGCAAGAAATACAATTTTAAATATTCTTGTATATTTCTAAAATCTGTCTGTACCAATGCCCAAAATTGATAGCCATGCTCAGTTACATGCTGCTGCAAGTGAAAAACAAACTCAAGCATTTAATGTTGTCTATGCCAGAAAAGTCTGTAGTTTGTGTTGAAGTAATCGGTATATTTAATTTCATTTTGAAACTGCTTCTGTGAAAAATACTGTGTATCTATTTCTTGAGTTAGCAGGTTTTGTTGGTTTCTGAGTGATTTTAAAAAAAGTATTTCTAACTGCTCCAGGCAATGCTTCCACCATACATCATTACTCTGTGTTCTGAAGAGCAAGTGATTATAAGAAACATCTTGTAGGAAAGAGGAACTAAGTTTTAAGATGGCAAGTGTGGTTAGCACCCCCCACTCCTCCCATTTGTAGCTTGACAGTCATTTTCCTATCTCTGAGGAAATATTCTGAAGAACTTGGGTGGCATCATAAATGCTGGTATTCTGTATAAAAGGCACATGGACTTCCAAGTGTCAAGTAGTCACTAGTAATTATGACAGATCATGATCTAATTAAAAATATGGGGTTTTAAGTAGAATTTTGGCCTTGTAGGAAACCACACATAGGGAATACTTGGAACACCTTAAACATCTTTGCCTTTTAGACTCAGAAAAAATTGTTATTACATAGCTGAATAAGCAGCTTTTCTTTGTGTAACAGACAACTTAGAACTAAATGCTTCAAAATGTAGTAAATGGGAATAATAATTTAAGATTATCTCAGTATTTTTTTCTTGAGATAAAATTGGGGGAAGTCCTCCAAAATAGGAAATTAATATGTATGCTTAAGTTTTTGCTCAGCTTACAAGTACAAAAACCCAAACTATTATATCTCCTTCTTATGTAGAGTACTCAGTATAGTTATCCTGCAGAAGAACAATGAATGTGAAGCAGGTTTCTCATTGTGATTCTCCCATGCCTGATTCAGGTCTGTCCATGCTGATGACAGATGAAAGACACTGGTTACCCCTGGTTTTTAATGCAGCACTTAGAGAGGCATTCTGAGCTTATGGGCTTCTAAGCCTTCCACTTGCTTTCTTCTCGCTGGATGTTTCTTGGAGCGGTCACGTCGTGAAGGTTGGCTCTGTTGTCAGCTGGTGGGGATGGGGAAGGCTGTATGCAGCAGCCAGAAGGATTCTGCATAGAGAGCATTGTCCACATCCATTCTTGCAAGTTTAGTGCTTGCCCTTGGTTTGGGTCTGCTGCCATGATGCCTTGGAGTGTAGAACTGCAGGTGTGCTACCTGTAGGAAGGAAACTGAGGCACTGGGGAAGGACCTGTGATCAACCAAGTTTCTTGGGCCAGGAGTAGACCACAGTCAGTTGTCAGCCCAGGACATCTGTCCAGTGTGTTTTGTTTAGTTGAGAAGCAGTCCTGATCTTAGGCCTGAGATTTAGCAAGTTTCAGCCTTCTCTACTAACAGCAAAACCACAACTTATTTCTGGCTTGCTGCCTTTGAGGTGGTGGATAATAAGGCACAGCGTGCAAATTAGTGTGCTTGAAGTGAGGTCTTTTTATAGGAGTTATGAGAATGTTGTGAAGAAGGAGAGTAGTTTTATGTGGGTTTTGGAGAGGAAAGATGTTCTCAGAGATGAGGCTAGCACCAGAGTAATAAAACTGATCAAAAGCATGGTATTGGATGAGGGAGGAAATCTGGTGTTCATTGCGGTTGGAGCTGGAAGCAAAACATTTTGCAGCAGAAGAAGGGCATTCATTTGAGAAAGTTTGCACAGTGTGTATGTTGTGAGTTGCCAGTCTGGAGTAATTCCTGTTTGGGCAGAACCTTGAGCCACTAAAAGAGGGGGAGGATCTGCCCCACTGAATGTAGCTGTGTGTATTTGCTTTGGTATTGCAACTCCTTGAAGGTCATATGGTTAGGATAAAAGCCCACTTATCAACTGTATAAGTAAGCCTCTGAACTAAATTGCACTCTTGCCCTCCTTGCAGTTAGCTCATATAAAATCTCATTGTTTTTCTGCAGTTTATCTGGGGTGGTTAAAGCAGGATATTACAACCCAGTGTTTTGCTTGCCTAAACAGTGTTCTTAGCTTTGTATTTACCAGTACTTCTGATTAATTTTATTACTTTTTAAGGTGTGAATCTGTAACGTCTGTTTCTCTTTCAGGTTTTTCTCATTAAAGAAAGAAATGTTATTGCACCCTATAAAACAGTAAGAGTAAGTATGTATTTTTTTACAACTCTTAGCAACCTTTGTAAGGATTTATGTTCTTATTTCTGAAAGAGTAAGATAATTATCATTTGAGGAATATGACAATGAAGCTTTAAAAAAAAGGTTATTGCATATTGAAAAAACATGTCTGACCTCTTCTCTGATGGCTTTCTGATACTTCCTGGAGGCCATGCTGCAGACTTAGCTCTTGGCATTTACCTCGATGTGCAACTCTATGGGCTCAACAGTCAGAGCTATCAGCTGACTGCTTGTGTACAGTGGATGCTGCGTCCTGGCCAAGTGGATTCTCCTCTGTTCTGCTCAGACCTCAGAGGAGAGATTGCTAATTGATATTTCCTAGCTGAGTGCTTCTCAGTTCAAAGAAATGGCAAAAAAGGCT
The DNA here is from genome assembly GCA_024734555.1 of Trochalopteron elliotii. NCBI lineage: Eukaryota > Metazoa > Chordata > Aves > Passeriformes > Leiothrichidae > Trochalopteron > Trochalopteron elliotii. The sequence continues at coordinate 8,157,303 of JANPWX010000024.1, forward strand.
GCTCACAGCAGAAATTGGAGCTTACTCCTGGTTGCTTTCTGCTGATGGAGTCAGTCTGCTCCAATTCTGAGCCTGGAGGCTTCAAAGCATACAAGTAAGGGTTCTTTGCTTAAATTGTGAGATTAGTTAAGATACAAATGCAGAACTTATATTATGCAGAGTTAATTCACATCTTTCCCAAGAATTGAAGAAGACAGAATTATATTTCTCAATGTATTTGTTTAAGTAAGAAACTTCTGGAATGATGGAGTCCATAAATTTGTATTACTGTAGTGAACAGCAAAGAGGCAAGAGAGGATCTCTGCTCTCTCAACAAGTGCTTTAGGTTGGTTTTGTGATTATATCTGCCTCTGAACTAGGACCTTAAAGTTTTTTTGTTTGTCTGTTTGGTGTTTTTTATTCTGGTAATTCTTCAGGTGTTAAACCTATTCTGTCTTCCATGATCTGTTTTGCAGCTATGTGCAAGATTTATTAAGTATCAGACAAATACCTTATCCCATTGCCAACACAATGAAAAAGAAAAGAATCAGAAGGGTCGTTTGGAAACCTTTTCACTTCATTTTCTCCTAAGTTATGATTCATCCACAGCTAAAACCTTTCTGACAGTTAACCATCACAATTTACTGTGTTAAAGTTCAGCTATGTTTCTGCATTTTAAAACAAGAAATCTAGTTCACATTGAATCTTTTCTGATTTTTTTTCCTGTTGCTGCTAAATATCTTCTACTTGAATTGTTGCCAGTTCCATATATGTCACTGAGTGCTGTAATTGAGTAATACATTTTATCTTCCATGTCTTTATTTGATTATTTCAGATCAATTACAAAATACTGAGCTGTTGTCTTTGCATATGGCTGGAGAGCTACAGAGACAACTGCTCACAAAAACTGTCATATTGTTGGCTGTAAGCAATACTTACAGACCATTCACTAGGATTTCTGAGAGCTGTGTTTTTTCCTGTTGAGGGAGAACTATGCTCTGTGTGAAATGTTGCAAGGCTTTTATCTAAATTGCTACTGAATTTCATGTCTCCCTATAATCCAGTTCCATTTCCTTTTCAAAGCATGCTTTCCTCTTGCAATGCTGTCAGTTCAGCTCAGATCATATACATTACACTGAAGATCATCTAGATTTTCCTGTCTTCCTTCCTTCAGTTTAAAATTAATCCAGTTGTACCTGCTGACCAATGTCTTGCTTTAGTCTTACTGTTCACTTGGTTGCTTTCTCTAGCCTGAGAAATCACAAAACACTACAGGAACATGTTGATGCTGTATTATACTACATTCAGGGGTCATAAAAGAATCCAACAATGTTTGCTAAATACGAGTTGTATGTAAAGTTAATACCAGTTGATCCATACACATACTTCTAATATACTTAAGTTAAAAACCAGGAATGTCTACTATAAAATGACACTTAAGAAAGCTGGGAAAACTTTGTAGGGGAAAATGAGTGTGCCTCATATGCTGGATGATGTGTTAGGCTTTTGTAAATGCCTAGTCAAAATAGGCTGTGATTGGATTTGAGATCTTTTCAGCTCAAAACTACTTATGTAGATGACAATGACTAACTTTTAGTCTAGTTTTTAAAGATTTGATGAGCTGGTGTCTTTCTTCTCTGAAAAATACAGTAGCTGTTTAAAATGTAACATGCCATGTGCTAGTTCTATATTTGCACGTGTTTAAAATAGATACTAAAATATCTATACTACTTCTACATTTACTGATGTTTGCACTACATTAACTTATTCACGTCAAAGCTATTGTGCTGCATTGTATTAAACAACAGACAAAATACTGCACAGAGAGCTTTCCACAGGGAAGATATATTTGTAAAGAAAAAAGATCAGGTTTTACGGCTGCTTTTGGAATCTTTGAGATATAACGCAATCTTTAATAGCATAGTTTTACTGGGTTTATTATTTAGGGGTTTATAGTTTAGTTTAGTTGGTTTTTTTGGGTTTTTTCCCACTGAATTCTATTTGAAATTCATTACTAGTAAATGTACTTTTAATTTTAGGGTAGAACAGAACACTTATTCCAACTGGATGTTGCTTGGAATGTAGGAGATGTTGTACAAACTCTGCATCAGGTATGTGGTTATTTGATATCCCTGTATAGTTCATCACAGCATCCTTTGATATTTAATCTAGAGATTTACTTGTTCTCAAGATGAAAACCTTGGAGTATCTATTTTTAAAATGTAGAATTGAACACAGCAGCTAGTTCTGACAGCTGTTGTAAGTGATCCATAATAGCTCTTGGTATGCAGGGTGGTAGTGTGGAGACAAAGTAGTAACGTGGCAGTAGCAGTGAACAAATATGTCCTACTTTAAAAAGGAATAGTAATAGATCTTTTAGTATGCCAAGTCACCAAGAATGCTAAAGCCCCTCCTGTTTCTGTTGACTTTTGAGCTGTGTGGGACATCTCTGTGCTATTTCACTTAAAGCTCGTTGTTTAGCTTTACAGGGCTTCTTGTCTAGATAAGATGGGAGATCAAGCTGCCATGGTGAGTATCTGATTATTTCTAATGTCCCTGTTTTATAAGGGAATTGTGATATCACTGTTTAGTAATTAAAGTTTTCATTGCATTTGAATCAGAGACCATATTAATTTTTCTTTCCTTCTACATTAGATAACTGCTATATTGCAATCACGCTTGGCTAGAACTTCATTTGATAAAAACAGGTACTTTTCTCATCACTTTCTACTGGGAAATCATTGTCATCTTGTTGGTTGATTAGTCTTCTGCAGAGACAGTTAGATGGCTGGTTGAGTTAGTCTAAGTTCTCTAATTCAGAGAGGTAGCTTCTTCATATTCTGAAGCATCTGGAATGAAGACTGAGAAATCCTGTGTTGTGAAGATGAAAGTGTTACTTTGTCTCCAAAACATTTCATTTATCTGTGAATTTGTTGCAATTGGGCATCAGTATATGCCAAAGAAAACTATAATTTTAGAACAGTCAGCTGGCTTACTGCTCTGAGACTGGAGCAGAATGTAGCAGTGTTCCTTTCTGGAGTGCCTGTTAAAGTGGAGGTCCCAACAAAGAACTTTATTCTTGTGTAAAATAGGCTTAGTGAAGTTCCCATTATGATGTCCCAAGGGTATAAGCTAACTAAAACCTTTCTAAGTAATTTAAGGGTGCCTCTACCAAAGTAAGAACTGGAGATAAACTTACTCCTTTTCTTCACTTGTAGATTTCAAAGCATTTCTGAAACGCTGCATATGGAATGTAAAGCAGAAATGGTGACGCCACTGGTGACTAATCCAGGGCATGTGTGCGTTACTGATGCTAACTTGTACTTCCAGCCTCTTAATGGATATCCTGTAAGTGCCTCATAGCTGGTCTTGCATACAATGTGAGCACGCTGCCCTGCTAGTGGACAGTTTTAATTTTCTGTACTTTTTCTCTAAAATGCACGTAGAGCACATCTCCAAGAAGAATATTTTCAGTTATATGTAGAAGGTCATTATTTTCCTTTGATCTCTGCTGCTCTGCTGCCTTCAGTGTATCTCTTCCTCTGAGGCTTCATTCTGTGCTAACTTGCTTAAAGTTTACCTCCTACTGACAAAGCACAAAGTGTCCTTTGCTCACTCTCTATTAATATTTGAAGATCACTATTTGTAACATTTCATTTAAGATAAATTTCTCAATCTTATTCTATGCTGTTCCAAGTTAGTGACAGCTTTACATGTAGTTTACTTTGGGAGCTCTTAGCTAGGTTTCCTATTGAACTGATCATTTCTTTCTCTGGTGAAAAACTGAGTGTATGTTGCAGATGGATTACTGCTTTGGAACTTGTCATGGAAACAATAGTGATGATCTTAGCAGGCCACTGACTTAGCTGTGATTCTGTGAAATGCCTTTAGTATGGACATGGCCGCAGCACTATCACCAGAAAACTTTAATTCTCAGATTAATTTGTTTTTTTCCAATTTGCTTGTCAGCATGTGAGATTGCATCAGTAGCCCTGGTGCTGCTCCAGCTGGGTATGACTAGTCTTGCAGGCTGGTGGAGCACAGTCTGGCAAGGGATGAAGTACCAAGACAGACCCATCCTCTAATCCCAATGCTGGATTGCCAGTTCCCTCCATGGGAAGGAACTCAGGGCTGAGGACTGGAGCATACCTCTGGTGCTTTTATCCGCTGGTGCCCTGTGGGGAGAGAAAGGAATCTGCCTAATCTGAGTGCCCTGAGGACAAGGAAAAGACAAGCAGAAGATTCAGTGGAGTCTGGAGATTCAGACTCAGGAAAAATAAATGGAAAGCTCTGAGTGCTCTGAGAGGAATATTGAGTTAGAGAGATCATCTCTGTGACAAGAGGAAGGAATGTTTGCAGTTGGTACAGAGAATGGAAGAGGGAATTGGAAAAAGCATGTTTGACAAAGGACGAGGAATTTGGGGGACAGACTTTTTAGCAGGGCCTTTTGCTATAGGTCAAGGGTAGTAGTTTTAAACCAGAACAGGCTAGAGTCAAACTAGACAGAGAAAAAAAAAGTTTTTCTACTGTGGGGATTGTAAAACATTGGCCCAGGTTGTCCAGAAAGGTGGTAGATGCCCCATCCCTGGAAATATTCAGGGTTAGGTGGGACCACACTCAGAGTAACCTGGTCTAGTTAAAGGTGTCCCTGCTCATTGCAGTGGGGTTGGACTAGATAGCCTTTAAAGGTCCCTTCCTACCTGGATTATTCTGTGACTCTGACATGCTGGCAGTAAGTCCAGGCAAGGGAAATGTGTTTCAGTGGGGTAACGCTGCCATTCTGATTGCACCCGCCAGGTGGCACCCTCGGCACAGTGTGCCCAGCAGCCAATGGCTCGCTGTTAATCCAGCGTGCTGCTGCTCTGCTGCACGGGCATTGCTGCTGGCCGCAGGCTCGGGGGTAAAACACTGCTGCTTACTTGTTCCTAAACTGCTCTGCTACTCAGGCAAAAACCAACGGCAAAGACAAGGTTCCTCTTTTCAACATAACTGCTTAGCATCACTATTCCACTGCTAAAATGACACAGATGGATATTGTTTTCATATTGCTAGTGTCTGTAGTCAAGAAAAACTTCAGATTGTCTGAGGAGGTTAAGGTAGAAGAACATAAACCTACTAGAATTTCTCCATCTTTTCTTCCCCCTCCCTCATCCCCTACAGAAACCAGTAGTACAAATAACACTGCAAAATGTGCGTCGCATCTATAAAAGAAGACATGGGCTGATGCCACTGGTAAGCTCAAGTATTTATTTTATCTATCATCTTGCTGTATATATAGCTTCTTAAAGAGACCAGCTGAAACAGTCTGCATCAATAGGTAAAAGCCATGTGTTCTCTGAAACTGTGTATTAAATTGTGAACAGTATTCAGTGGTCCCTTCCTATTTTTTAAGTGTTTTCTTTTTCTGCATTGTCAAAAAGATGAGAACAGAGTGAATTCTGACAAGGATGAGAAACTACTTTCATAAGCTGTTAGCATAGGGGAAGGAAGAAGGGAGTACTGTTAGGGAGCAGTTCATTCCATTTATCTCAAGCACCTCTCATGGGATAGAATGAATTTCTCTCTCATGGTGTATTTTCTCTGGATTGATTTGTAGAGGAAGTTTGGTCACTGTTTCATATTGAGACTAATGTGGAGTGATGGGTCCCACTGTACATGACTGAGGAATGACAAGAGCCCTGCAGTGAAACCTCAGTTGTGTGCTTTCAGTGTTAGCACTGAAATTTCAATCTTGTAGAAATTTTTTTTGTCTCAAAACACATTCAAGCCAAATATACTCTTTTTTTTTTTGCCTAAGTGAATGGAGTGATGCAAAGAATTAAATATCTATTACCTAGGCTTAATCAATCCATACAGAGCCAATCTGTTGGCACAGTGTAAACTGAACGCTGTTATGATTGGAAATAGAAAATTTAGTATGCTAGATGTTGTGGGCAAAACTGCTACCCAGTATAGAGCCATAAGTCTTAGATATTAATAACTGGAACTTTCTGTTCAAAAACACAAGTACTACAGCTTGTCAATAATTGCTCTCATTTGTTTTTCCCCCCCTTTAACTTTCCAGGGACTTGAAGTATTTTGTACAGAAAATGATCTATGTTCTGACATCTACTTGAAATTCTACAACTACCAGGATCGAGATGAGGTCTATTTCCTTATTGCAACATATATAGGTTTGCAGTATTTCTTTATTAATGCAGTGTGTAGTACCTTGTGAAGGGAAATTTGTCTGGATTTTGCTCTGTTGATATGTGGGAAGAATGAGAAAAATAAACAGATATATAAGCTGTAAGAATTTTTAATAGAAATAAGCAAAGAGCAGAATGAATGCTGTGAAATGGCACCAGTTTGGTTGTGTTTGAAGTGCTGAGTGTGAAAGCTGAGGTGACATTATTGAGGCAAAACTAATTTTTTTGCTTTGCAACTTGATATTCACTGTCGTTTAAAAGCCCCCTTCCCCCACCTTCAAAAAAAAATCAAACAAATGAAACAAACAAAGCCACAAAACACTATCTTCAAAGCAAGGGATAAATAAGATACTCAATTAAATTGTGTTTTGCTGAAAAAATATAGACTAGCTTGTGTGTGGGTCCCCTAAGTCCTCACTTAAGACCCTATTATGAAACTTCCTGTAATAGGTGAATTTCCAGTGCACACATAAATACCTGAACTTTCCTCAGTTTTAGGAGTGGTTGATAAAAATTATCGTTCTGAAACACTTGAATTCTCATTTCTATTAAATCTTATATGCATTAATTCCTAGAAAGTGATGTTGGGTTTTTTTTTTTAAGATTGTAAACAGAAACTTCCTAAAATATGTGTGTCCTGGAAAAAAAAAGAGAAAAAGGCTGAGTTTTTGTGTAATTTGAAACATTGAAACTCATATTGAAAGCGTTTATGTAAATTTTTTGCTATTTTGTTATTGTACCAGGACTCCAGTTCTGTTATAATGAATTCACCTAAATATCAGTTCACATTTCCCTCCTGTTTCACAAAGGAAAATGGAAAGGCCACGAAGGAATGATAACTTTCCTTTAGAATTGTTTTAGTTTTCTAGATTTTTCCTTGAAAAGGAGATAGATTCTGACATCATTTTCTCTGTTGTTGAAGTAGCTGCATGCTGTTACCCTGCTTCAGACTTTCTCTGGATAATTTTCTAAGGTGAAATTTCAAGGTGTAAATGAAAATGCTGATAATTTTGGAGCTTAGAAATAAAAAAAGAGTGAGCCCTTTTCTTAAAAGTGTTTGCAGCACCTCAGTATCTCCCTGCCAGCAGAAGAGCCTCTCTTTGAAGGTGCTAACACTTTTTACTTGTAGAATTTAAAGTACTGAAGGAAAGATTGGAATACATCTTTCCACCCTGTGTTGAGATAAAATAGAGGCTTGCCATAATCTAATCCAAGTTTCTTTCTTGCCATCATACCATGGTTGCAGTCCTTCAATTCTACTATTTCAGGCACTTGCCCAGCTGCTGTCTACTGAATCAATGAAAGACAGTGTAAGAATAAATAAATAACCCAATTTTCCAGCTGCATACCTTGACATTACAGCTAATAAGCAGGGAATAATGCAGTTTAAATTTCTTGTGCTCCTGCCTTCAAAGAGAACTCCAGGTGCATAATTCCTACTTTCTTGAGTGTGGGTCAAGTTTTCTTTTTCTTTACTCTCTGAAATTAAGTCCTATTCATGTACATACATGACTTTTTTCTACAAGTTACTGATAGTGGGTGTCCTTGGTTGCAGTGGAAAAATGTATTTAGGTTTTTTCTTGACTGTAGTAGAACTGCTTCTAGAAATTTGAAGTCTTAAAGGTTGCCACATTGCTGAGAGAGTTGTTCATGGTCTGCAAATATTTTTTCATTCCACATAAATATTAATCTGTTCTTACTGTGTTCGGTTTCAGCACTTCTTTATGGTTTTTTTTTTTTTTTTTGGCCAAATACAATTTAGACGCATCTGCAGAGATATTAAAAAATGTGTGAATTATGGTAGCTGTGGAAACATGAAGTTGCCAATTAATTCTGATTTGTTCTGTTAAGAAACCGTGCCCTTAATTATGTTATAGTATCTTGCATAATGTTAATCACAGTATAATTTGGGGGCCAAACTCCAAACCTCACAACTTTTAATGTTATACTTTATTTTATTTTAGAAAATCATATTGCGGAGCACACAGCTGAAAGTTACATGTTGCAGTGGCAGCGAGGACATATATCAAATTACCAGTATCTTCTTCATCTCAACAATCTGGCTGACAGAAGCTGCAATGATCTCTCCCAGTATCCTGTATTTCCTTGGATCATAGCAGACTACTCTAGTTCAGTGTTAGGTATGTGTATATAGAAAAGCAGGTTACTGCATCATGACCAAGCTGAAATGTGGGGGGAGGGCTTTTATACTGCATAAACTTCATGTTACATCAAAGTGAGCCTGGCATTAGTGATCTTGGATGTTTTCTTGTGCATTTATCCCTCCCCTTTAGCTTAGGGGACAAAATACCTCACCTTTTTCTGTTAAGTATTGCCCTCCTCAGAAACAGAGTATGTCCCAAACATCTGCTTGGTTGCTTTGCAGATCAGCAGTACTGAGCATTCAAAGACTTTGTGAGTCTTATACATGGAAAAGAACCAGTAAAATGACTTTTTTTTTTTTCAAACAAGTTAGATGCACTGAAATGTGTAGAATCCAGGTGTTCTTTTATAATTCTTACCATCGCAGATTGAATGCAAGACGCTGACAAGGCTTGTGCCTAAATAAGGTCCTTGATTAAGGGTCTTGGTGCAGTTTGTGGTGGGATTTTGTCCTTTTGAGGATTGTGTCCCTCTGCATGAAGCAGAGTAGGGGAATCTGGTGGTATTCATCAGCACTTGCTCAAACACTTTAATCTGATTGTATAGTGAGATTCAACTGTAGCCTGACAGAATGGTTAATGAGTAGGAAGAAGATGATACCAGCTGCTTCTGTGCCTTTGATAGCAGGACCTTGACTATGTGATACTGCTTGTAATTACTGTCCCATATATTAACTGTTAGTTCTTAAGCAAGAGGTATGATTATATATACGATTATATGTACTTGGAAGGAAGATGAGTAGCCATTTACAGTAAGACTTTATGGGGTTGCAGTTAGTAGGGAGGGAGAAAATTACTGGAGGGGTTCTGTGTTGGCTTTTGTGTGCTTTGTTGCTGCTTGGATAGGTGGGGGCATTTTTGGTTTGTTTTTAAATAATAATTAGAGTATGTTAAAGTCTAGTAGAATGCCTGGTGTCTATAACCAAGCATTTGTTTTCGTTGTTTTTTTTTTTAAGATCTGACAAAGCCTGAAACATTTCGTGACCTTAGTAAACCAGTTGGTGCCCTGAATAAGGAAAGGCTGGATAGACTCGTGGTATGTATGTCTTGGCATTTATATACTGAACATTTTGGGCCTTGTACATGTTGTCAATAAAAGGAGCTTTGTCCAGCAAGCTTTGGGAATTATGTCTTATGAATTATTGTATCAAAAGTTAACTATAAACTTTATCAGAAGCAAACACACCTATCACCATTCCACATTTATTTTTCAACTTAATTTCATCAGAACTGGTTTTGTCAGTACTAATCTAAAATTATTTGAATCCATTTCCTTTCTCTTACTACATTTTCATTCATATATACTTTTAAAAGTTTTGCCTTAGTTCTAAAATAATATCCTGAAATCCATTTAATATATATATATATGGTGGCACTGATATGCTATAAACATATATGGATTTATGAAGCTTCAAAACCCATGGATTTAAATGTGTAATGTAAAACACATGTTTGAAAGAAATAAGAAAAAGTAATAGAAATCGTAAGTATTTCCATTTAAGAAAAATACTGAATTTGAGAGAGACTACTTCAAAGGGAGGAAATTTGGATCCATGGAGGTCAGAGCACTAACCTGAAAATTCTGTATGCTTATAGTAGTGCACCAAGTTTTTCTATTTCTCAAGGTGGGCAGGCTTACCTTTCATAAGCTGTCAAACACATACTTAGAGACCTAGAAGGTCCTCAGTTGCTTGGCTTTTAATTATTTGTGTAAAATTAATTGTCTTCTATGGAAACTTAATTATTCCAAAATAATTTATGAAACATTAGAAAAAAATATTGCCAGAATAACTCCATTATATTGATAAAAATATTAAAATACTTCAAAATCATATACCTTCCTGAGATATTGCAAGGCAAGAATATGAACAATATTGTGTTTACAGTAGCAGTAAGACCTGACTTTCCTCAAACTGTTATTGGTTTCATACTTACTGCAATAAAAGTCATTCTGCTTATGTTATGATACATTTTAGAGTAATTTATAGGAGCTTCAGACAGGAAGGAATCTTCCAGGTTGATGGAAGTCAGTATGTTCTTCCATACTCTCATTAAACTTGATGTGAAAGACGAAAAGGAAGCATTTGTTTGTACTTCTTTGAATTTGAGTCACTGCAGTTAGGTGTTAAAGTGAGAGAGGGAAAAAAACCCTGAAAACCTGGTAGTTCTGGATGACCAGTTATGACAACTATTTTGCCATATTGATTTACTGTTCTGATTAAAGCTGCATGGATATTAGAACTTAAGAGGTTTTTTTGTCATTAGAAGAAAAATTGAGGGTGAGTGGTACTAGTCTGTGTCTTTAAAAAGAAACAGTGTGTGTGTGTTCAGTATTGAGGGAAAACAGGAGTGCTGATTTGAAACAGACATTTCTTTGTTCTTCCTATGTTGCAGACACGTTATCAGGAAATGCCAGATCCCAAGTTCATGTATGGAAGCCATTATTCTTCTCCGGGTTATGTTTTGTTTTATCTCGTTAGAGTTGGTAAGACACTTTTATGTGCTCTCTGAGCAGACAGTTACCTCCAAAGCAGACAAGGTTTGGAGCAAGCTGATGCTGTTTTTCTTTCTCCTTAGCTCCAGAATACATGCTCTGTCTGCAGAATGGAAAGTTTGATCACGCTGACAGAATGTTCAACAGGTTTGTTTACATTTTGTCTCTAACTAGACTGGTTTTGTTTTCAAATATGTATCAATGGGGTGTGCAAAGCCTTAAAAATACTTTTTTTTTTAACAAGTGTGTGATTGATTTGTCTTATCTAGCATTGCAGAAACCTGGAAAAACTGTTTGGATGGTGCAACAGATTTCAAAGAGGTAAATGGCTGGAAAATAATTCAAATCTTCTCATCTGTGCTTAGCTTTCTCATCTACTGTTGGTTTGAGAGTGTTTTGGTTGGAGTGTGTTAGGTTGTTTTTTATTGTTGTTTGTGCTTTTCAGTTGTGTGGTTTTGGTTTTTGGTTTTTTTGTAAGGCTGCATTTTATGAATCCTTTATTAACTGTATGCTCATCTGTTTGCTCATCTGTACCAGCTTTCTGGCTTTTAGTTTAACAGAAGTATCATTGTGAATGTTAATGGAAATACACGGGAATTACCAGAATGTGGATTAAGGCTGAAAAGACAATTTTATGTATTGTCTGCTGGAATCTTGTAAGGATTTGGCTGTATTGCAGCACTGCATTTGGAGAGTTAAACTGTAGAAGTAATGTCTTGGGGTTTTGAGCCTTGAGAAACCTTAACTTGTAGAATATGCTGAGAATAATAAACTGTCACATAATAAATACTTCTAAACTCCTTTATCAAAGAAACACTATTTAATACAGTGATGCTTTTAAAAGAAACCAGTTTACAGTTAATGGTTAGATATGGTGGTATTTGAACCTGAAAGCTTCAAGCTCTGAAACTTCTGTCATAATTTTAGTTTTATTCTAGATTTTAGTTTTGACTCTTACTTGATGTCTTAAAAGTGAGAAGGTAGCTATGCAATGAGAGTTCTGAAGATAGTCGTAGATATTACAGATTTATATGTCACACACTACTTGTTAAAAATGTGTGCCAGCCACTGAATTTAGCAGTTTAGCTCAGAGAACTGTCTTGTAGGGAAAACCTGGAAAATGTGCCCAACTTTACTGCTTGACATATGAACTTTAATAACTTTCTTTCCACTGAATGATCTGTTTAAGTGATTAAAACTAAGCTAATACCAAAACTTGGTCGGTTTTTTGTTTGTTTTTTAAATTCCAGTTGATTCCAGAATTTTATGAAAATGATTCTAGTTTTCTAGTAAACAGTTTAAAGTTGGACTTGGGAAAAAGGCAAGGTGGAAAGATGGTTGAAGATGTAGAGCTTCCACCATGGGCATCAGGTAAAGTAGTCAAATTTCCTGTGTTACTAATTAATTTGAAGTTGCTGGCATTGTGGTTCTTCCTCAAAAATATCCTTTCTGGTTTCTTCTAAATGAACTCTTTCTTTTAAACACTGACATAATTCATAGGTGCTTTTAGTTTTTATTAAAAAATCAAGGTTAGTGGGGGATGTTCAGTTGGCTTTTCAAGAATGAGGAGGAAGAGAGATGGATACCAATACTGAACAGGATATTCTCTCCTTTAATTAACCTTTCTCTTGTCAGGTCCTGATGACTTTCTTCAGAAGAGCCAAGAGGCTTTAGAAAGTCCATATGTGTCAGAACATCTTCATGAATGGATTGACATCATATTTGGCTACAAGCAGAAAGGAAGTGAAGCAGTCACAGCTCACAATGGTAAATAAACATTTATAGAACTAGCAAAAAAAGGGGATGCTTCAGTTAGGCAGAAATGGTAAATCACAACATTTCTGTAATGCTTATTTTGTTTTAAATGTTCATAACTGTGCTTTGAATGCTTGATCCTTATTGGAAATGGTGACTTACCTGGTACTATTACCTTCATGGTGATTTGCATCTTTGAAGATGAACTTCAGAGAGTGGACAAGACAATTCTGTAGCATTGCTAGGATTTGCTTGCACATCACAGTGTGGCAATATACTGTGGAATTAGTGTTTCCCAATTAAAAATGGGAGCCTGCAGGGTCTCCAAATAAACATGTATTTAACTTTCCTCCACTGTCATTTCAGTGAGAGAATTTCAAGGCAATTTCCCCCTCCTCCTGAGAGAATTGGCAAGGGAAAGAATGGGCTAATGGGCTCCAGGTCTTTGGAGCAAGAAAGAAGGAAAAGGTGTGTTAGTTTGTCCTTTTATGCATACACATGACTGCATGTGAGAACCTTTTGCAACCTTGCTCTGAACATGTATCTAGTCACTATAGGCCCTTACAAAGGGGGATGTTGTTACATGACTGCAGTGTAGATGTGTTTATTTACTCCTAAAAGTATTACCAATGATTAACTTATTCATCAGTCTGGTGTTTTAGCTGTGTGTGGTACTACCCAATAAGGAAGTGCCCTCTTTTTTAAAAAAAGAGGAGCAGATCAGATTTTTAGGGTGTTTGTTCCAGAAGCCCTGATCCTTTTGAAGGACTACAAGTAACAGAAGATGTTGAGATAATTTGCACTTAACAAGATAGCATAAGTTTAGAAAGAAAACCTTCCTGCAACAGTGGTAAGAGTAGGAATAAGCAACTCCTCATTTTGGTATTCAGTGCTTTCTACTTCCTGGGTAAGATAGTTGAGGATTGTTTTGCTGGGGTTTGTTTGGTTTGGGGGTTTTTTTTGCTGTTTGGTTGGGGGTGGGTTGGGTTGTTTTCGTGCTGTTCATTTCTTTCCAGTGTACTTTTTCCACTTGTCCTTAACCTGTGATGGGCTATATTTTGGAATTGTAGGGTTTGGCATCCAGTCATATTGTGAGCATAATGTCAATTACAATGTACCATAGACTTTAAATACAGTAAATCAGCATATAAATTATGGCACCTATATTTTTACCTGTCAAAAGCACTAATGAGAGCACTTCTTAAGCAAAATGTGCTGGTTCTGCTGCAGTATGTATTCTCATTAGCATAATGAATTGCAGACATTTAAGTAGATAAGGGAGGCAGGAAGGAGCTGTGTAGGAATGAACTTAGGTCAAAGTAAATATTCTTGGGCAGAGGCCTCAAAGGCATTTGCGTCACGACAATTCACCTGGAATTATTTATTTATTTATTTAGTGGGGGTAGGTATTTAATGAGGCTTAAATAAACAATCCTTCCTTTATGAGAGAACTGATTTCTTCTGAAATTTTCTGAAAATCTCTTGGAAGTCCTAAGTTTTTTCAGGTAAAAAAAACAGGAGTAAGACCTCAAACTCTAATGCCTGCTGAAATAGCTTATTTGTGAGTAAAAAATGCAGCTCTTTATACAGCAAGATAAAAAAAATGAGCCTTGTATATCTACATTGTACAAATAAACTTTTTTTTTTCAGTGTTTCACCCATTAACTTATGAAGGAGGAGTGGACTTAAACAGGTAATTAACAAAAATCTGAATGTTTTTGTTAAAGCAGTTAGACAAGTTTCTCAGTATCTCTCCAAGTTCTCTGCTGGCTGTAAAAGGGCTCTGTACATGAATGGTGTTGTTCTTCCATTTTATACTCCCAAATATGCAGAGAACCAGCATCATGTTCTCAGTTTTAGCTTGCATTGAAAAATTGTTATTTAAACATTTCTTCAGTCTGGCTTTTGTGAAATTGCTTCATTTTTTCAGTCCTTGAGAATATTGTTATTTTACATAAACAAAGTAATGAAGCTGTTATATGACTGTATATCTGCAATAAATCAGTTCTGTAAGAATGTGTGGTGGCCTGTAGTGCTGTAGTAACTGCACATGCAGTCCCATGCTTTTGGGGAAGGGGAGGGAAAAAATGTACTTGCTTCCTTGGCTTAATTATATATCTTGCTTTGTAAAGTATTATGGACCCCAATGAAAAAGTAGCTCTGCTGACACAAATCCTGGAGTTTGGACAGACGCCAAAACAGTTGTTTACAACCCCTCATCCTCAAAGGATAATTCCAAAATTGAAAAGCTTGTCTCGAACATCTAGTCACAGCATTTCCATAGCTGAGTCTCCAGGTAAATGTTTAATGGATAAACTAACAATGTGAAGGATTTGTAATTTTGAGTACTGTCTTTCTCCCACAGGATCTCATTATACAACTCTTTTGGCTATTTTCCCTGTATGCCAACTCCGGATAAATCCATGAACTAAATCTTAAAGAAAAACAAAGCTAGAGCAGTTTCAAATTTGAAAATACAGGTGTTGCCCTGTATTTTCCTTTCTGTTTCAGTGGTTTCCTCTGGGACTGTTGAACCTCTGCTTCTGAACCTGTGGGAGGGCTATCATCCCTGGCCTTTCCTGACACTTCAGATTCAAGCTGATGTGGCAACAGTTTCAATGACCATATCTGTAGGCATTCTAAATGATGCAAAGATTTGTTTGGGTTTTTAACGGGAATGTCTTAGGGGTAATCAGTTAATTAACTTGATCAAAGTAAACTGTGAGAATTTAAATTAAGCATCTGATTTTTTTTTCCTTTTCCATGACTTGAATGAAAATCTGAAACAACCTTTTTTCACCCCCATTACTACTACATACTGTAGGGACAAAGCTGATAGAATATCTTTCTTCTAGAAAAGGATTGTAATACCCTCACAGGCTTCTGTTCAGGGCAGGACTTAAACCATTTCTCCAAAACAAAGATGCTGTTGTTTTCATAATGTGTATAGTGATTTAACTATAAATGGGGCTGAAGATTCAGCCCAGGTATCAGTTGGAAAGATTTTTCTCATTTGATTGCCTTCAATTCATTTACCATTTGGTGGCCTTCACTTTTAAGCAGAGGAGTGACAGTGAGTGCTACTTAGCATGGCAACCTGTAGCATCCAATGGCAAGAGGGGCTTTGAGAGTTATATGTGGTGATAGTAATGGTCCTGTGTATTAAATAGATCTGCTGCCTAAGTCATTAATTCCCACATCAGCAGTTTCTCTTGGGTCTGACTGTTTTATAATCAACATCTAATTATCTCAATTTTGTTGCATTTTTCATCCCTTAACTTTTGCAACAGTGAAATGAAGTTGTGACACTCTGTGTTTGTTTTTGTCGTTTTCCATTTTGGCATTATATTCTGTAAAGTCTGCAGTTTAAAAGCACTAATTTGGTGAGAAAAATCCTATTTTTGACTGTGTAAGCCTATGTAAATTCAGTGAGAGATTTGGGAAAAAAAGTTAGTGATCTTGTCTCTCTCTTCATTAGTCTAAGGTTCGTATTCCTGAAGCTCTGCATGATTTCTGTACTTTCATACTTATGTCAGCTACCTAGGTGTTTGAAATATGTCTGTTTATTTTCTATTTGTGATGGAACTTCATCGTGGCATTCTATTGCAGTTTCTCCAAATGAAGAATCATTTGAAGATTTGACAGAAGAAAGTATAACACTTGCCTGGAACAATATTGCCAAACTAAAATTAGAAAAGCAATATAAAATTCACAAAGAGTAGGTACTATTCTTTTCAGTCAAAATTCTTCCAATGTACTGGGGTGGGGGATCTGTGTATCAGTCTGAATGATGGGTTAGGGTTTAAGGTAAATACTTTTCTTTGTGACATGACTTAATGATTTGATTATGCAAGATGAACTTGAGTATATGATGGGTTATGAATCCAGAGAAGTTATTTGTCAGCTTGATTTTTGTTATTGTTTATCCTTAGCTCTAGATCTGTATAGGTTCATTAACATTTTAGTACCTGAAGCAGATATTGATTACTCTTCTCTAAAGCTGATAACAGCAGCCAGATAAAGACTTGCATTTATTTATTTTTATAATACCAGGAGGACACAACTTCATCCCATCAGATTTGAAAGGTTAAACACTTTAGTTGTTGTTCCGCTGTACACCTCAAGCTGCTGCTGCGTGAGCAGTTTGCCCAGTCTCCAGCTGTAGGTTTTCAGTTAATCCGGGTAGCAAACTACTGTTCTGATGGATTCCTAGGGAGTCAAGAGTCAGTAGGGGCACTTTTGAGATGAACTTTGAAAATATCTAATAATAAGCAATGTCAGCTCTCTTTTAAAGAACAGGTTTTCCTTTGGCCCCATCTCTTGTCCTAGTGACTGGGCTGCTTGGGAGGATTTCTTACTACCTTGAGTCCAGCAACTTTCTTGGTGACTGTAATCCAATCTAGGAAAACATTATCATGTCCCTAAAACAAGGTAATATTTGTAGTGAGAATTCTGTTACCAGGTTGTTAGCATTAGAGAAATCCTGATCCTGAAAAGAGACTCAAATTTCAGCTTCTGATTATTTTTATTACTTTTTTTTTCTGAAGACTGCTGAGAAATAATTGGCTGTGCAGGATTCTCTGTGCTTCCTAATTCCCTGACATAAGCTTTGTCAAAATTTCTACCTATAGTGACTTTGCCAGTCTCAAATTAAGGGAAAAAAATGTGCAAGTTCCAATCTTGACACTTAAGGTGTTCAGTATCTGCTTGTAGGCAGCTTTCTGACTATTTGTAGCTAACCCAGAACTGGAAAAACGAAATGTGACACCATTTATCCTCTCACACGGGCAAGTCCCTTCTGACGAAGATGGAGTTCTTTCAGAGCACTATGGGGATCCTGTCTTGGTGTTTCACATTATTATGTCAAGGGATATTTTTGTCTCTAGGCAGATAACACAGCACTGTAGTGTTTCTAATCTCCTTGAATGTCTTACCTCTTACAGAGGTCAAATAACAGATTTCAACTGCAGTCTATTTACAGTATGGTGGTTAAATTTCAAAACCTATGAAGTCACCCACAAGCTTACTTTTATTAAACAGGGCAATTACTGGAATAGCAGTCACTTGCAATGGGTCTTCTGTTTTCACTACATCCCAGGGTAAGTATTGCACAGGTATTTACCACAACCTGCAGTGTAAATGCAGGTTAATGTTGTTTATGGGGTTTTTTTTAACAAAATGTCATGAAACTGAAATATGTATCTGATGTAATTAAATAGCTTAACTATATGAATTCGCTCAATTATAGATTATTTTGACTCAAGCATTTCAATATTATCTAGGCTTGGAAGATACTTTCAGTAATAAAAATAATGGATAATAATGGAAGTTTGTCCTTTTAGATACCAGAGTTCTCTTAGAGTTTGATAAGCATGGGGCAGTTACCATCTGTACCTGCTACAAAACAGGGTAGTTCTATGCCCAAGTCACAAGCCTTATAAAGTTTCTCAGAGACTATGAGAAACCTGTGTCTGTTTTTCATAGTAAGATATTCAAGCAGGAGCAAAATTATTAGCTTCTAGAATATAATACAGTCCTTTTATCTTCTATTTTGTCCCTTATTCACAGATTCAACTTTGAAGATGTTTTCCAAAGACTCAAAAACCATCCAGAGAAGTGTGTCCTTTTCAAACATGGTAAGTTGCTGTCAAAATAAGAATGAGATGATTGGGAATCTGCTGAAAGCTGCTCAGAGAGATGGCTCTTAGCATCCCTCAATGCCTCTTTTCTTTCCCCTGCCTACTCAGTTGTTTTGTATGTGAATAATTTAGCAGAGTGAATTGAGACTGTCTCTCAGGCCACCGGAGAGACAGATCACATTCTGCAAACATGGACAAGGAGCATTAAATGGTTACACTGGCT
Source organism: Trochalopteron elliotii (assembly GCA_024734555.1). Taxonomy (NCBI): domain Eukaryota; kingdom Metazoa; phylum Chordata; class Aves; order Passeriformes; family Leiothrichidae; genus Trochalopteron; species Trochalopteron elliotii. The sequence goes on from JANPWX010000024.1 coordinate 8,175,743, forward strand.
CTGTTCTGAGTTGCCCTGCTATCCAGAGAAGAGCTTGTGATAGACAGAGATAGTCTGGCATGAGCAGCAATGTCTTCCTGAGCAACTTTGAACTGCCATCGGGACCAGAACTGCAAAGCTTAAATTCCACCCATGGGCTCACATCCAGCATTGCCTTACTGCACCCAAGTGTTTGAAGCCTGTGAGTCAGCCAGCAAAGGAAAACCAAGCACAAGGAGCGGAATCCGTGCTGGGTGAAAATGAGCCATCCTTCTTCCATGAGCAATGATCTCAGCAACTTGTGAACAGCATTTTTCCCCTGCTCCTAAAAGAGCTGGGAAAGGGATTTTGAATTTGATTTTCTGTGCTTGAGCACTGTGGCCAGACCTGGGTTATAAAGATACACTCCCAGTTATCATTTTCAGTCTTCTGTTAGTGCAAGGCACCAAGATATATCAGTTTTCTTTCTACCATCATCTCTGGAGGGAACAAGAATAGCACATGTGTTGCCCAGACAGAAGCCATAGCGTGCTCTGACTTGTCCCCAAGTAAATTGCAGGATCAAGACCCTGTGGTCTGCTGTGGGACACACTAGCAGGTGAATCTAGATACATCAATCCCTAATGCTTCAGCAAAGGAAACTTGGGCACATTGCTTCATGGCTCTGTGAAAAGGGAGCTCTTTGACTCCTAAGCCAAAAGTCTGGTTTTCCTGAGGAAGCCTTGTGTACTCTTATTTTCCTGCCCTGTAGTTTAGTGCTGATCAAAACACTTAGAGCAGTGCTAGAAGGAGTGGTGTTTACAGTCCAGCAGCTTCCTGTTTTTCAAACAGACCTAAAACATGACCAGTAATGATACTGAGTAGAAGCACTGGGCTGATGGTTGGTTTTTTCCTTGCTGTTTCTAATGATGGTAATGTAACTGAGCAGGTATCTGTAAATAATGTTTCTTGTTGAGAGTAGTAAGAGTTAAACAGTTATATTTGTTCTTTGAAAGACCTGAGCTGACAAGTACCTGTGATGGAGAGCAAACATTTAAAGAATCTGCATTTTTAGTTTCTGTTAGCTATTTGTGTCTAGAATTGACAGCAGCTTACAAGATGATGAGCTGACCCAGTTACTTCTGAGTGAGGAATTACTTACCATGTGCTTGAAATACCAGTTTCTTTGGAAATATCTATCAGTTCTGCATGTATTTCTGAATGATTCTGCTACTTTATTTAACAGAGATTTAGTATTCATGTTCAGTGTCCAGCCTCTAAGGTTTTTCTTGATAAGTGTTCATATAATATCTGCATGTTATTTTTATAGAAGATTAAAGTGCTGCTTGTTCTCCAAAAGCATGTTAATGTACTTGAACTGGATTTGGGGTAAGAAATTGAGTATTACTTTTTTTTTTTTTTCTTACAGGCTTTGTCATCTTGTCTAATCTTACCAGGAGATACCACTGTCATAAGTTCTTCATGGGACAATCATATGTGTGTATTTATTTCCTATTGCCTTTATTGAATTGGATGGAGTGCCTTGATTGTTATGTTTATGGTTTTTAGATAATGATAAAGAAAATCATTTCTAAAACACAGTGTGTATATTTCTATTTTTTCCCAGTAGATTTCTGTTAGAAACTACAGAAAAAAGTTACTTTCTTTGGAAAAAGAAGCTCTTAAGTTTTACAAAACGTAATGCTTTTGTAACCTTTCTCTGTTAGATATTTTTATTCAATTGCATTTGGAAGACAGCAAGATGTCCTAATGGGCCATGATGATGCAGTCAGCAAGATCTGTTGGCGTGATGGGCACTTATTTTCTGCATCTTGGGATTCCACCGTGAAGGTTTGTAGATGGGATTGTTACAGTTGCATAACTATTTATAGCCAGCACGTTGTAATATTCAGCCAACCAAATGCTTTGAGATGGATGTACCTGTTGTACTAGAGTAATAACCTGGCTAGTATCACACTAAGTTTATTTCTAGAGTTAATTCTTCATTTAGCTTTAGCTCAACTGTTACAAAGCTAAAGTGTTATTTTTCAAGAAATTTTATTTATTCTTACTATTAAAAATGAGTATTCTGAAGACAAACTGTATTTGTTGGAGGAACTGGAATGTTTTGTGACTTTGGCGATTCTGTTTCCTGGGTGGAATAGACTTCTAAAATGTTTAATAATGTTGTAGTTTACATTCTTCAGCTAAGAGGACCAGAAACTTGCTAATCTAAAGAGCATGCCTACAGTTAGGTGGAAAGATAATTCGGAAGCTAGAAGCAGGAAATAATTTCCCAAAGCCTGCTGTGTATGATTTTTTTGGTAAGTACACATTTAGTGCAGTGATATACCCATTCTTAGGTAGGCTCTGTAGGCTATCTGGAGTCAGCAGAGTTGTGTTCATCACGTGGCTCTGCTTAGGGTAAAGGAGTTCAGGTGCCATTTTTTGCTGTATTCTGCCACTTAGGTAGTGAACACAAGCAGCCCTCCTCGTAATGTGAGAGTTCAGCACTGAAGGAACTCATCTGGGGTTATACTACTGCTTCCTTGAACAAACTTCACTATCTGTGTTGTAGGTGTGGCACTGTGTTCCTGGAGAGACCTTGAGCAATAAAAAACACCACTTTGAACTGCTTGCAGAGTTAGAACATGATGTTAGTGTAAGTATGTTGACACAGTATCTTAGAATAAGAAAATTAATTGATGATGTAAATCATGATCTAGTGGTAAAGCGCAAAGATTGTGGTAGGGGCTGAGGGGTGTATTTTGGGAAATGTGTGTAGGGGCTTTTTGTTTTGTTTTGGGGTTTTCACTGTCTGATGGTTCTGCACCAGTGTTCCCTGCTTCCTGGGTTGGAAGGTCCATTTCTTGGGACTGAAGTACCAGTGTAAACAGAGGTTTCTTAATTTCTCTTGCTCAGTTTGTATGCTCAGAATTCCTCTGGGAGGCAGGAAGGATTGGGTGTTTTTTGTTTGCTTTCTTTGGTTTTGAAAACAGATTAATCTTTTTTCAAGTGTTTTGATTGTTACAGCTTCCTCTTAATGTAAGACAAGCAAATGAAAAAGAAATACTGAGTTGTTTACCATGCTGTCTTGGAAAATATCTTAGTGAATTTTACTGTAAATATACAAATACATTGTGTGCAATGAATCATAAATGTGTAACTGCATAGTTTTGTTTATAGCCTCTAACACCACTCTAGTAAGATATTTAGAAGGACTGTGTTCTAAACCTTTCTAAGAGTTAGTTTTTTAATAGATCACAATGTTGGCAAATACTGAAACAGTTCTGGTAACATTTAAGAACTGTACCCAAGAGAACTGGAAACAACTGATGGGTAGGAAGATTTTTAAAAGTGAGAATTTTAACCTTAACGGTAGATTATGGCAGTTAGATGGGGAGTATTGGCACTAAAAGCAATCTGAAATGTCACTTAGCATTTCTGATTCTACAAAGCAAAAGCTTTTAAAATATCTTCAAAGTGACCTATTTTTTCTTTTTATAGTTTGGATTTTTCATACTTAAGGATGTTGTGAATTAAATTTAAAGCTTTTCGTAAATAAAATATCTTGGGATAATGGGCTTGTTTTGTGTATGTTTAAAACCTGTCTCAAGATAGGAAAAATCACAGGATGTTTAACCTCCTAGGTGAATACAATCGACCTTAATGCTGCAAATACCATCCTGGCATCTGGAACCAAAGAGGGTACCATTAGTGTTTGGGATATTACTACAGCAACAGTGTTGCACCAGTTGCCATGTCATTCTGGGACTGTATTTCATGCTGCTTTTAGTCCTGGTACGTTGGATTTCAGTTTTTAATATGCACTGTTGGGAGTTTCAAAGGGAATCTTATTCTTCATACCATGTAATATTATCTTTCTTATTGGAATTACTGCTTTAAGGGAGATGGTGAGATGTTTTGGATTGTCACACATCTCCACTCTAAAGAATTTAATTGTACACAATGCCATGCTAGGCTGTAGACCAGTGGTCTAGATTCTAAACCAATCTTGTTTATCTTTGCTTGCTTAGAGACTTAATTTCTTGTAAATTATTTATAGACAAGTAGGTCAGGCAGTGTCACATCCAACACGCTGATTGCAGAGTGCTCTGGCAACTAAAACTGAATGTCTGAACGTGCTCTTTTTTGTGGTTGTTTCTTTTGTTTGCTTTCTTTTTTTGTACAGACAGCAGACATCTACTGAGCACAGGGGAGGACTGTTGTTTTAAAGTAATAGATGTACAAACTGGAATGCTCATATCTTCTGTGACCACTGAAGAGCCACAGAGGTAATGCTGAGAACATGCAGGTCGTGGAGATGGTTGGTGATGGCAGAGTGGGAAGGACAGTAACACTGGGAACTTTGATTTTGCACCAGTTTGGAAAGCTTGATCATAATGCACACAACATGCTAGAATGTCAGTCTTTGCACTCTAAAAAGTGATTCAATAAAACAAACAGCTCTCTAAGTAAATAACTTTTCAACAACTACTTTCATGTCTCTTAAAGATGATGACAGCTGTAGCTAACCAGCTCTTTCAGCAACTGAGCTACTGAATTATCTAACAAGTTGATAATTTGTTAGATAATTCTAACAAATTTCTTGCTTGAATCATCTCCATCACTAATACTGATTATTTTGGGTTTGTTTTAAGGTTTTCTTTTTATTTTGATAGTCTTAAAAAAAGTTAGGCTTTTAAAATCAAAGCCTGATCACCTTTTTCCACCAACTGAAAAGAAATCAGTTATTTATGGTTTATCAGATAAACAGGTGGAATGCTTATTCAGTTACTGAAATAAAAATATAGCAGCTATACATGGAAGACACTTGTACATTTTTTTTTGTGAGCATACATAAATACATATGCATGTTCACATATATATTTTCACTAGTTATTTTACCTGAAAGTCATCTTTGTTTTTTAAGTGATGGTTTCAGGAATATGAAGTGGCAGAAGTGAAAGTGATGGCTCATGAGAGCACTGGGATATCACACACTTGTGTAGCTGACTGGCCCTCTTCTGTTACAGGATTATGTTTCCTACTCTGCCAGGGGAAGGCCTGGCTGGGTCTAGGGCAGTCACAGAACAAAGTTAGGGTCATGACTCTAAAATAATTTGGGAATAACTTTTCCAGAAAGACTGTGTTAAAAGGTAGTTTCCTTTGGTGTCATATCTCTATTTCCAGTTCTTTCTTGACCTAGTTTGGAAATGTTGGGCTGTCATTATGCAAAAGCTTGACATAAACTAATTTCAGACTTACTTGCAGGTGCTTCAAATGGGATGGAAATACCATTTTATCAGGATCTCAATCTGGTGAATTACTGATTTGGGACCTTCTTGGAGGAAAAGTTACTGAAAGAATCAAAGGGCATACAGGTATGCACGAACTATTCCCATTCTCAAACTGAATGTGAGATTCCTATTTTCCAGCTCTTTTAGTACTGAAAAGTTTGAGAGTTATCTGCTCAGCCAGCTGGCTGTTCCTGATGTCAGCTTTACCTGAAACACCAGAATTAAAAGTAGGTCCACGTGAACCTCCTAGGAAATCAAACAAGAATGGAGGAATATTGCTTTGTACAAGATTGGCCAAAGGGAAATTACTTTCAATTTTTGTAATTCACACAGCATTGCAAAATTCAACATTTTTCTACCTCTTGGCTCTCAAATATAGTATAGACTGTACTGTATCGTTTACCCCAGGCTGTCCAGGCTGAGTCTAACGACATTAAGTTCTCCAGTAAATTTGTTTTGGAACGGGATTTATAGGCTGAGTAAATGTATCTATATAGTCTCACTACATCAGCAACCAGGATGGGTGGAGAAAAACTACCCAAGTTTTATTAAGTCAAGTTTTTAAGGCTACTTAACTAAGAACAGTTGTTTCAAACTTCCCTCCTGTAAGTTTTACTCTGGAACTTGACCTGTGGAGAGATCACTTCTGAAAAGTCCTCAACTACAAAATGGGCATCTGAGGCATATGCTACAAGATGTGAATACACTTTTAACATGAAAATTCCAAACAGCAGAGTGAAAAAGCTCATTCTCCATGAATGCCTTCCTTTGTTGCCATCTGCATTCTACACTGCAATGATGCTGTCCCTCTAGTACCAAAAGTCAGCTGAGGCAATGGAGCATGGGATCATTCCTGTGAATAAGAGCAGCTACCTAGAACCCTACTAAAATTCCTCTTGGCATATACTGTCAAATGTAATCCAATGATCAGACTCTGTGCTAAACTCTCTCAAAAATATCTGTTCTGTCATCTCGAGTACCACACTTATTTGCATTTTGATTTGTTTGTTATTTTGTTTTCCAGGTGCTGTAACATCCATGTGGATGAATGAACAGTGCAACAGTGTTATTACAGGAGGGGAGGACAAACAAATCATGTTCTGGAAACTGCAATACTAAGTGCCTTTCCCTCCAGTCATTTAAATGAACTCTAGAATTTTAAACCAAACCTTTTAAAGGAACTTAACTGTGTGCAATGATGGCTGCTGAAGTTCAACCAGAGAGGAAGCTTTGTTCAACCACAACTTTCTATGTAATGGTGACTTCACTGAGAGCTCTTAACTTCCATAGAGTACGCATTTGTTTTTCATGGACTATCATACTGAAATTGCTTGTGTAAAATTATATCTGATATGAATTAAAGACTTATTTTTCTGTAATTAAAGAGCTCTTAACTTGCAGTCATTGTTTGATTTACATGGAAATGTATCACAGCTTGCTGCTCGAACTACTTTAAAAGAAGCAGCATTTGCATTCTTAATTTAAGCCTTTTAGGGTGTGTGGAGCTTAATGCTGTCATGTTGTGTGCAGTCAACCTTTCGTGTTAGTGGAGATGCATGTGATTGTAAATAGTGAACACCATGGCAGCTGCTGTTCTGAGCAGGCCCCAGTCTGGGCTCCTAGACAGTCCTTAGCTGTGGCTGTTTGCAAAGGCATAGAGCACAATAAGAACAAATACTCTCTTGCTTTTTCCTACTAAAAAACAGGACTGATGTATTGGTCTGTGAAGAAGACAAGTATAAAATTGATCTCCTAACAGACCAGCTACACCTATATGTGTTGGGATAAATACTCCCCTAATCCTGTGCCTGAAGTTGGAGCATAAAAGACTATCACTCCTCCTTTTCCTCATTTATATTACTCCTCTTCTCTTAGTAATCTTCAGCATTTTCATGTTTTGTTTAATGTTCTCAACCTTCTTTAACTCAAATCACCTTTGGGATGGAATTTCAGTATGGCATTTAAACAGAGCTACAGTTCCTGGATTTATCCAATCTCCCAGCTGTCTTAACCTAGGAACAAAGCAGTGTTACACAAGCATTACTTTCTCTGTAGGGCTTCAGGGTATCTGTTCCTGGGAGGAGCTGTTCTGAAGGGAAAGACTTGAAATAGTATTTGAATGGTTTATTTATAGCACTAAGCATTTGCATTTGTAATGCAGCCTGAGTATGACTTAAGATCTGTTTATTTCTCTGCTGGTCTTCCCTACTGCTGGTGTTGAGGTGCCCTGGCACTGTGTCCAGGGCAAATGTTCTACTGAACATGTTCTATTGAACATTTGACACCCAATGCTTATTCCAAGGCACAGCTGTTTTTTGGTATTGTAAAACAATCAGCCTATGGTTAGGTGCTGTTGTCTTCTTCCCCCGGTCTTCTATTATGCTGGAGTGTAAGCTTATTTTTCAGTAAGGTAAGGGTATTAAACCAATGTGGTATTTATTTCAGCTGCACTACTCACTTGGCTTAGCAGTAACTGGATTTTTATGTAATCATTGAGTGTGTGTGGTGAAGCCACACATGGCAAAAGACTAAGCCAAAACATCCATGCCTGCTGTACCAGTCTTAATCTTGCAGGAGAATGTTTGGTGTCTGCCCTGTTTCTTCATCTTTAAATTTATTTCCCAAACATATCTGTGTGTAGGCAAAGATGGTTGAATGTGATTTTTCTATACTTGCCTGGAAATGGCTTGGGTGAATTCTGGATTGTCCTTTGTCACTAGAGGGCTTCCTCCCGAGCTAAACCAAAGGAAAATAACTCAGAACTGAGGAGGCACAAGCTTCAGGGTCAAACTACCCCAGAGAAGATACCCTTTCAGTTAAATATGGATGCAGAGTATGCACAGCTCTTGAGTGCAGCTGAGGTTTACCTTCTGCTCTAAAGCATGCTCAAAAAACAGAGCCCTCACCACACTGCTTCATTGCCTAAAGCAACCATAGCTTTTTAAAGAGGAAAAAAGTCAAGTTTACTCTGGTGACTGGATGCTTCCTTGCAGTCTCTGTGAATTTAGGTATATACATTTAACCATAAGTTACTCTTCAAGGCTAGGTAATTTCTGCCTTAAAACAACAGCTTTTTGATTATTCTTTTACTTCTGGTTGCTATCTGCTGTAGCTGGAAGTTCTTGTACTGACGTTCTACCACTGTTTTTTCCAATGGATTGCCCCAGTAGTTCCAGTGATCTGGTTGATAACAAAAAAAAAAAAACAAGTATTGTCATCTTACATTCTCCCAACATATTGTTGTCTTGGTTTACTTTTTTTTTTCAGTTTTAGTTTTAGCCAGATTTGTTCGGTAGGGAGTCACAAGATTTAAGTCACCAACTGCCACTTGTTAAGCTGTAAACAAAGAGTTTTAAAAGCCCAATTAGATCTGTAATCAGCCCTTGCTGACTCATCTGCTCCTAAGTAAAAACTGGTTAGAAGCAGAGATCAGTGTCTGGGCTCCAGGGATGTCACAGCTAAGCAAAGGAGCTTGGCAAAGCCCTTAGAGATGACTGGAGACACAAGGGCTGGGTCCATGAGGCTGAATTATACCAAAGCTACATGAAGCCACCAATTACTGCCAGTGTAGGCTTGCCATAGTGGTTCCAGAGACACATCATTTAGTAACCAAACAGTCCCATTAAACTGGCTTGCAGGATGAATTTGGTCACCTCTTCAGCCTGAAGTGCTGTAATAGTTGTCAATGGGTTACCATAACTGAGAAATCCATTTGAGAAACAGCAAGCTACACAACAAGACTGCTCCTGACTGCTGAACCTCAGTCCTCCCTGGAAGAGCAGGTCTCCCAACACTGCTTTTCCTACAAACAGGAAAAGCTACAATTAGCAATACATGCTAAAGAGAAAGTGACAGATGAGACTCTGTTTATTGCAGACTGCCGAGCTCTGAAGTGTTTGCTTTTCTTTTTGGTGGGATCTCTTATAAACTTTTGCAGTGTATGTCATCCCTTAACTGGACAAGCAAAAAAAATAATTAAGATGCCACCACCCCAGACCAATTCTGGGTTCTGAAGGAATAGCTAAACTGATTCCCCAAACATATCTTCACAAAGTAATACCTCTACAGAACTGAAGTTCTTTCCTTTGACTTCATGCTGCTGCCAACTAAGGAAAACTGAAGTTCAGTAATCCTAGATTTCATAGCTGAAACCTGGAACAGAGGGGGGGAAAAAAACAGTAAAAAGGCAATCACTAAACTTCAAGTCTCAGCTGACCATGCCTCTGACCCGTTGTAGTGGGCTGATCCCAATGATCAGCTGAGCCCCTCCTGAGCTTTCCACTGACCCTGCCCCACAGCAGGAGGGTCAAGAAACTCAAAAAGGAAAAAGCTACAAAAATTTGTGGATTGCAATAGATGGGAGAATTAAATGAAGGGAAAATAGAAGGTGGGGAAGAAAAAAAATAATTAATGCAAAGGTAATCATTCCCCTATTTCCCCAGCAGACTGATGCCCAGACCAACTTTGCCTTGCAAAGATTCTCCCCTAATTATTGCAGAGCATATGGTGTCAAATGCTGTTGAATTTTCCTTTGGCCAGTTGGGGTCAGTGGTCTCAGCTGTGCTCCCTCTCAGCCTCCTGCTCCCTGGGGGCAGGGGACAGAGTGAGAAGCAGGAGAGGCCTTGACACTGTGCACATACAACTCAGCAAACACACTGCTGCATTATCAGCCCTGCTTTGGTCACAGGCCTCCAACACAGCCCCAGAACTGCTCCTACAAGAAAATTAACGTCATCCCAGCCAGACCCAGCACACCCAGCAAGCTGCAGGCAGTTTTACAGTGAAACTGCAACTCTGCAATTAGAACATTTTGTAGAACAGGTGGCTGCTATGCCACAGGTTAAGCTTAAGGTGTAGGAGAGTTAGAATTGCAAGAAGGCTTGGGTTGGAAGGGATTTAAAGATCACTTAGTTCCCAACTCCCAGCCATGGCTGGGGTCCCATCCAGCCTGGCCTTAAACACTCTGAGGGTGTTTAAGGCCAGGCTGGATGGGACCCACAGCTTCTCTGGGTAACCTGTTCCAGTGTCTCACCACCCTCACAGTGAAGGATTTTTTTCCATTGAACACATCTTATTTGAAGTAGCCCAGTGCTACCCTTCTAAGACATTTCGATTTTTAAAAGGAGTAAGGTTTTAAAAATATTTTACACTGCATTTCCTATCTTATTAGTTGGCTGAAACTGACCTCGATAAAACAAGCCTGTTTTAGTCTTCTTAAGTATGTACACACACAGGATGTAAAGTTTTGGTCATTTATTTGGTTATGTCTGAATCCTTAGAAGAACATGGTTAAGGCGAGAGATAAGCATATTAGTTACAATTCATATAACAAGTAATAAAAAGATTTGAGTATCTGTACACTACTTTAATTAATGCTTACTTACTGACTGATGCCTTGAGCTATATTCAGCTAGGTGGCATTTTTGTGTAAACAGTATTTACTAGAACAAAAAAATTAACTAGTACTAGCCTTACTTCTAATATGCTATTTCAAATCTACTCTTGCAAACAAAAAGCAGTAAAAATACTCATTTTTCTTAGACATACAAAGCACAGCATTGCCCTGGGTAACAACATGGAGCTTTGCAAGTGATACCTGGTTCCTTTAGTTGCAATGGCTTATAGTAGTAGTAAGCTAAATAAAAGACCTACAAAAAGAAGTCATAACACAATTGGAATTTCACATTTTGTCAAGCATGTAAGGCTGCAAGTTTTACAGTGTGTGAATACACAAGATATGTTGAACAGTGACATTCCCAGCCATTAGAGATGCAAATGCTTGATGCAGCATATCTTCTCTCAGCCTCCAAAAAGGCTCATGTGCAGAAGAAAGAGATCACTGAGTATAATAGCCCAAGTTTAGTGGAATCATCATTATATATATGTACACACACATCCATGGTGCAAGTTTAGACTTCAGGAACAGAGTGATCCATCAGGCTCTTCATGATGCTAGTTGCCATCCTAAGGAAAAGGAAAAAGCATTCAGGTTGGTTTGAAGACCACTCAAGACTACTTGAAGACTAGAAGACTACTCTGCTCACAGCAGCTTTGTCTTTGGCAGTCCCTTAATACAAACCAGAAGCTGGACTTTCACTCCACTATTTTTGACAAGTTGCTACAGACAGCTGCACCAAACTGCACCCCCAGATGAAAGAGAAGCCCACAATACTCAATATTTCTATTAGCACCTGAGCTGTGTTGCTGGTATCTTTTAGGGTATGGACATGTGTACAAGCAGAGTACAAGCACAAGGAAAGGTGGCTAGACTGAAAGCTGCTTCGTAGAAAGAGATACCAAGCCAAGGGGGTTAAACCAAAAAAAAAAAAACAAAAAAAAAAAAAAAACCCAAGAAAAAAAAAAAAAACAAAAACAAAACAAAAAAAAACCAGGAAAAAAAGACTCAATTACACCTGAAGCATTACCAATGCCTAGCTACTTCAAAAGTATTTCTGCAGGACAGATTTAGTTGTAAAAAGCAATTGTTGCTAAAGGATTAGGAAGAAACGCAAATTATCCTGCCAAGAATCACTTTTAGGCCACAGGAGTTAGATGCACTACAAATAACATTTTAGTTACAAGGTAACAATTGTAACAAGGTAACAGTTCTCAGAAATTCAGGCTTTGTCAAAAGAAGTTTAGAAAAAGGTTTTTTCCAGAGAGAAAAAGGCAAAGTATCATCACAAACACAGAACAGGTTAAAAACAGTACCAACACATACCCATTTGACCAAAACACCAGATTAAACAAATTTTCAGGCACCCCCACGACTCCTCCAGTCTTCAAGTAAAGGATGCAATTAGGTCTTATCGTGAGTACACTTTATAGTCACTGTCCACTTGATTATAATTAACACCATGGCTGCTTTGTATTACCTACCTCTTTATTATATAGTCATAAATACTGGAAGGCATGACAGTGATGGTCACTACATTTCCAGCTGTTGCCAAGATGTCTGCAACCTGTGAGTCCTGTTAGTAAAGAAGTCATATGAGCAATGCAACTCAAACTGAGGAAGAAAGCAGCAGCTCAAGAGCTTTTTCTAGACACATTTCACGTGGCTTTGAGACTACCCCCCAGCATCTTGTTTGGAGCACTCAACGTTCAGGACAAACCACTGGAACTGCAGCACCACTTTACAGATGTTTGATTATGACTATCTTGCATGAACTGACTAGAGAAGGGACACAGATGTCATATGCAATTCCTGCTGAAACTTGATGCAGTTGGAAGGAGGAAAGCCTACCCTTGTTTTGCCAGCAAGGTTGGACTACAGATAAAAAACAGAGGGCCAGCCTTGCCAGGTAGAGGCAGAGAGGATGAGAATGAGCTGCCCTGACAACCAATACAAAACAGCACAGAAGCCCAAAACATCTGTGTCCCCCCAGTCACGTCACATCATGACTGAAGTTTTCATTTTATGAACACTAAACAACATATTACAACCTTTTCTCTCCAAAACACACTACACAAACATAAAAAGCCCACAGCTATCCACACCCCCCACATCGTAGTTATTTTACCTTCAACCCAATTACATTCTGGCCATTAATTTCACAGATGTTGTGCTCTGTCAGAAGTCCATTTCTTGCAGCAGAACTGTCTTTCACTATTGAAGTTATTTTTCCATTCTTGAATATGAAACCGACATGGCCTGTGCTGTCCTTATGCATGGTAATAATTCGTTCAAAAGGTCTAAACAGACATTTAAAATACAAAGCAATGTCTTCAGTCTACTAAACCACAGAAAAAACCACATGCTATTTGAGCATCTTCAGCTTATAAAAATTAATTGTACTCTAAGGGACCCAAATACTTTCTGTAATGAAAAATTGTTGGATTTAACTTCATTTTGTTAACACTGTTGTACTAAAATATACTTGTTTATAAACCCTACATGTCTTCCCTCTTCTACAGATATTTCACAATCTGGATTAATAATAAGACAAACATCCCACACAACATCCACCCACCACCCCAACCAACCAAACATCCATTAAAAATTAAGTTCTTTACAAATATTACAAGGTTGATAAAATAGCACAGGCAGTTTTAACAACTGTAGATAGATCACAGGAGTCTGAGAGTACAAGGCTTCCCCAACAACCTTTCTACTGCTTTGGGGACAACAAACCTTTAAATTGTGTCCTAAAAAGGCAATAGATATAGGAAGGAAATGGCATGTTGGACACAGAAGTGGTAGACAGAGCAGGGAATCTATTTGCCACAGTATTTTAATTCAGTGTTTGAAGTAACTGCCCTGATCAAAGCAGCTGCCCTCCACTGAGTCAGTCTCAGTTCTTAAGCAAGAAGGAACATGGAAAAAGCTTTGAGGCATAACTTAGTCACATGAAGGACCATCTGTCTTCTTGCAGCCTACAGGCCTTATGTTAAATCTGACCTGTTGTTACGACATACAATTAGCTACAAGATCATTATTTAGTAAACATATTGGGTCATCAAGCGTGCTTTCAGTAAAACTGGCATTAATTCCTAAGTAAGCAACAGAACTCACAAGAAAAGCTATCGTGCCACATAAAATGCAGATGTTTTAATACAGCATACATTCTGTTACTATCTTTTATTGTTGACTTTTACTTACACTACATTAAAAAATTGTACTGAAAAAAAGCACAGAACTCTTCAATTCAGAGTTTAAATTTAACTTGTACCATCTCTCACTCACTAGTTTATCCTGGAAAAATGTTACACCTCATCATGCCCAGAAAGTTTACAAGTTAGGAACCCTTTTGAGTGTTCCCCACAAAAGGGAACATTTCTGAAGATCTTTACTACTGAAGTACATGGACAAACAGATTTTGTTAAATCTGCTCAAGCAAGGGGAGACCCAAACCCCTCAGAATTACTCAGAGATGGATAATGTAAATGCAGATCTGCAGTTGGCTTTACCTGTCCCGAATGATCATTGAAATCCTTTCTGCAGAAGCCTGTTTCAGAACTTTGTGTGCTTTATCAGAACTCCATCCTGCACAGTTTTCACCATTGATCTGCAGAACTTGGTCCCCAAACCGCAGACCAGCAAGGGATGCTGGAGAGTTTGCCTGGACTAACTGCACAAATATACCCTACAAAAGAGGAAAGAAAAGAGAGGGGAGAAGGGGAAGTTCTTGCTTAAAGATGAAGACCAGTCACAGAACACACAGCCCCTAAAGTTTCCCATTCTACACAATATCAGCCAAACAGACAAAACAGAAGGACTTGCTAATTACCTCTTCTTAAGGGGCACTTTTGAAATTTCAGTCTGTTTCTAGATGTATTTAAAAGTCTGACAGATAATTAATGCTAGAACAAAGTTCAAAAACAAGCAAATCTGTCTAGATCTCTAAATATTAAAAATAAAAAAATAAACATGAGCATAACATTAAAGTCTTAAGCAAAGGGGTAAATATGTGTGTTTCAACAGGTGTTACAAAACTATTTCTAGACTAGTACCCCTATAAAACAAAGTAAAGCATATTAAAGCAAATTATAAATAATACCTTTGGGAGTGAGGGATGTTAAAAAAACCAACACAACCCCATGCTACTCTAAGAAAACCCCATTTTCTGCATTAGAAGAACTACAGGAAAGTATTTTAATCCTATATGCCACCTTCAGTAGCATTAATTTTTTAAAACATTCAGATTAAATGGCTTAAATAGATTAAGCACCTTTAATAAAAAAGGAGATACTTCTAAGCTGTGGGCAGTTCTCTGCATATGGCTGAATATTAAGTACTGCCCAGTGTTTCCACAAAGGTAAAGCCAAGAAGTCCTGAACTGATAAAAAGTATCACAGCAACCATGCAAGTACAGTTTCACACTCTAAACTAAAACAAAAAAAATACTGTATGTATTTGTCAGGCCTTACAAAACACATGGCATTAAACTATGGCTGTAAATTCAGATCCTAGTCCAGAGTGCTGGAAATCTAGTTACAAGTCTAATAAAGGACTTTAAAATTCCAGTACAGATAATAAACCATTACACAGAAAACTATTTTGTGACCACACACTAACTTCACTACTAATACAGTCCAGCAGTAAAATCTCTAGAGGCAGAAGCAACCTGTTCACTTACATTATCAACAGACTTAAGGCGAAGTCCAATTCTTCCATCTTGATCTTTACACAGAATTGCTTCACGGATGCCTTGCTTAATTTCTGCTCTGCGAATTCCAATATCATTTCCAGTCACTGGAGCTACCATGTAATTAGTAGAAGGTCGTGTTACCAGTTGCTGATTAAAACAAAACAGCCAGACAACTTAGTTTCAACTTTTAAGAATAGCTAGATGTCAGTTTGTATGAAGTATTACTTTAAAAAAACAACACACAAAATAAGCCACGAGACCAGGTCCCCCCACCCCCTGCCACCATTGGAAATGGACTGCTCAGTTTCAGAACAGACTAAAATAGGCATTGCTACTTAAATAATTCACCTCTCAGTCAAGTATGGTACTTAAGGCAAATAACAGTCTGCTCTCTAGAATACTAGATACACATTTAGTCTTTACACTTTTGTTTTCTAGAATATGCTTGACTGGTACCTACACCCTGTGGCTGAGCAGCTGCTGCCACTGCTAAGTTCCCCTGCACCTCTTCCTCATTGAGGCTCAGGCCCATGTACTGAGAAAGTTCTGGATACAATCTGGGGTACAAGCCTAGAGGAGAAAAACAAAACAAAAATCAATACAACTGTTGGTTTAAAAGAAGAAGCAGTTAACTGTTTTTACATGCACAGTTACTTCAACAAATCTTGCACTGTTGTAATTATTTAATTGGAAAATTAGAAGAAGACAGAAAAAATTAGAAGACCCACTTGAATCAGAATTGTTATTCTGGCCTGGTTGAGAAGAGCAACCAGACAAGCAGCACTTCTGAGACAAAGAACTTACAGGGAACTTTCAGTTTCAGTTACTTTATTCACCCTTTAAACATAGACAAATGCTGACATGTTCCAAAACCAACACTGTGCTGCATTCCATGCCCTTAAGCTCTAGAACTTTTGGGCAATTAGTGAGAGCTACTCTCCTCCCCACATCCAAACCAGTTGTGTTAAAGAACACACACACACACAGATCTTCTACCAAGTTCAAAACAGCACTGTAAGAGGCATTCATGTCAAGGATATTCCAGATCCATCTGAGGCATGGGAAGGTTTCTGCAGAAGCCTCCTGGGTCTAAGGTTCACACTACAGTCTGCTTTGAGTCTTCATGAGAAAGTAGCTGTCATTTTCTCACAGCTTTAAACTGAAAGGGCTTTATACATGCCCCTCAACAAGGCAAAACACACAGCCTTCAAAATATCCCTCTCTACCCAAGCAGAGGGAACGCAAGGAGTGAAAGGAAAGAAGTTAAACTGACAGAATTGTCAGACCTTGAGCTGAACAACTCTGAAATAAACTTGATATTGCTCTTGACATTCCACAGATCATTAACTGGTGCCTTTTTACAAGTGCCAGTTATGAGAGCTCTTGGGAGTCCCCCTGACATTCTCACTAATTGACTGGGGACAGAAAAGGACGTCTGGAAAGAGAGGCAGTGGAAAGGAGGGCTTCGGAAGCAACCAGACTCCCCAGTACACAAGGCTCAGGTTTCTAGTGTTCATTTATGGGTATAAATGTATAAAAACAGCTATTATAAGAATCCATGTCTGACCAGCAATGGAAAGTAACTTTTCTGGGAAGCAGCAAAGGTCATTGGAAGGTGAACACCAGTATAAACAAGAGATTTTTTTTTTGCTCTTTAATACACTGCTTTGCATGAGAGCTGTCTGGTCCTATTTCTGGACTAATCTACTAGCTTATAGCTTCAGCAATATTGATTAAAAAGCTTTTGATGAATAAATTTTCTAATTTTGCTTGCTTTTTCAAGCCCCTATGATTATACATAACACAGCACAAGATTTCTGCAGCTACCCAATTTTTCGGTTTTGCTCTTTACTAAAGATCACAACACAGGATGCATCTTTAATGGCTGAATTACATTCTCACTTAAAATAGAGAGTGCTCCGAATAACGGAACACAAAAACTCTTGATGTATAGTCTCCTGTTTCTGTCAGGACAGAAGCATTTCCAGTGGGTCTGGCACTGGGATATATTGAATGATTAATCACTCTTCAGCCACAGAACTCCAGAGTAATTCACACACATACTGATGTCAAAATTATGTTTTGGCTTCTGCTGGCCAAATACATGCAGGAAAATTCCAAATACGGACAGCAGGAAAAAATGCTGCCAAGACTGCTGAAGCAAACTCAGATCTGGTCTGGCAAGGTTAGGCCAGATAAATACCTAATCCAGATAGGATCGACCAGAGGCAACTCTGGTGAGCTATTCAAACATCTGCCTTAAAGTCACCTTAGACACAGAAGCACCAGAGCAGAACTGGTGACAAATTTCCATCCATCAACCTTCAGTATCTGACTGACCAGCAATTCCTGACCACCATTCCAGCACTGCTGCTGCTCTTGCTGGTTAGAGGCTTTAGGCCTGTTAGACCAAGACTAATTTACAAAAGCAGACCTCTAACCTCAAACATACCTGTGCACCTTTGTGGATGTACATGTGCATGGGAGAAAAGAAGGAGAAAGTAAAAGTACAAATCATTCAGCTTTAGATCTGCTGGATTTCCCACCAGACATTTGACTCCAAAATCTGCTAGAAGCTTTATGTTGATTGCACAACAAGATTAAGTGCCAGCTTCCTGGGCACTTCTCTTGTTGACAGAGATTTGTCTTTGTCCCAGAGCAAACTCACATGTAAAGGAAAGACTCTGACTCACACTGTCCTCTAAAGCTTACAAATACATATGTGATAAGTAAGGACAACTAATGGTCTGAGGTAAGAGCTAAGAGAGCCCAAAGGTACCAACACCAAATCTTGTTATGCCAGGCTTACTTGGAAAAGGTTGCAAAAAGAAGAGGGTGACTGCTTGCCACAACTTCCTTTTATAAGCAAACACTGTTTTTTGATTCCTATAGTACCTTACCAAGGTGGGTGTTGGCATTTCCAAAATGGAAATGTAAACAGGGGAACATTTATTTCCCTTTGTAAATAGGGTAATATATTTATAGATCTTTTTGACTTTAACTTACTGTTAACTTTAGGATTTCATAACTGCTTTCCACATCAGGATACTATGCAGTACATGAACTTACCTCCATCTAAAGGAATTGGAGCAGAAGCTTCAGACAAGATTGCTGGATTAGCTGGATTTGAAGAAAAGGCAGTCTGAGCCTAAAAGCAAAGAAACTCACATATGTTACCTTGTATAAGAAAAAAATAAATCTTAATTATGTAGGCAGGAGACTCAGCATTTTCTTTTTTCTTGTACGTGCTAATTACTATTCATCTTGAAGTAATGAAGTCAAGCTTTTTATGTGAAATATCTTCAATACAACATGCTGTAATAGTATCAAAACTACTTTGGCAGATCAGCTCACATCTTCCTCAGAGACAAAGCTACAGTGATAATGCAGAAAGTCTTTCCTGTCAACCTGTTCTGTTTACATCATCAAGCAAATTAAAAAGCCTTAAAGGAAACATTACCTTTGCCCAACAAAGCTTGTAACTAGGTTTTAAGGTACAACCTTTAGCAGAGTGTTTTGCAATTACTGTTTTCAGCTGGACAGCAGGAGTGTTACTTCCTCACATCATTTACAGACATTATTAGTGAGATCCATAGTTCTTTTCAGGTGTCAAGTTCCACACAACCCAGTGCTACTAGTATAATGTCTTCTGACAGAAACAGACCTTCCAAGACGATTTTTCTACAGCACTTGCCAGTACAGTGAACACATTAAGCTTCACTTTTGTATTGCTGACTGGGTTACGTTATTAAGTTCTCTTACATTTGTGAGTCAGTTTCCTTCCTTCTCAATACCTCAGCTCTATTTTTTGGCCTTGTGTGTTCATGACCAGCAAAAAATACAGCCTTAGAGAGGCCTCTTAAGCATGATGGAAATAGCTATCCCAGTAACTTTCCTGAGGTTGAATGTCAAATGTGGGGGGAGGAAGTACTCAATGCATAGTGAAACATTATGCTGAACAGGACACATAAATTTTCTAACACAACAGTCAAATTACTTCATGATGTTAAGGAAACGCTTAAAAATAGAAGACTTCTCAGTCCTGTACACTCCAGGAAGTTGTCTTTAAAAAAAGGCTTCACAGCAAAAATGAGTCATTATTTAGCAATATCACGTGTATTTAGAAACACAGGCTCCAACTCAAATGATGGACAAAAAGAGCAGGTTGGAATAACATTTAATATAACAAATCTGTTTTAGCCAGCAGTCATTTGAATCTTACTCACTCATTGCAGATACATCTTTCAGCACTCTGCCCCCTTTTCTCCTAAGAATGGTCTCAGACTTATTTAAAAAGACAGCATTTTTATAATGCTTTTTTTGGGAGAAGGAAATAATTTAGCCTTTGATGCCAGCAGGTCAAGGGAGGTGATTCTGCCTCTCTATTCAGCTTTTGTGAGACCCCACCTGGAGTGCTGTGTCCAGCTCTGGGATCCCCAGCACGGGAAAGACATGAGCCTGTTGGAGCAGGTCCCAATGATCACAGAAGCAATCAGAAGATGGAACACCTCTCCTATGAGTAAAGGCTGAGAGAGCTGGTTAGCCTAGAGAAGAGAAGGCTCTGGGGAGACCTCACAGCAGCCTTCCAACACCAAAGGGAACTTACAAGAAAAATGATGACAGACCTTTTAGCATGGCCTGTTGCAATAGGACAAGGGATAAAGATTTTAAACTAAGAGAAGGTTAGATTTAGACCAGATATGAGACAGAAGTTTTTTTAAAAATGAGGGTGATAAAGCATTGGAATAGGCTGTCCAGAGAGGTGCTAGATGCCTCATTCTTGAAGACATTCAAGGTCAGGTTGGGCAAGCCTCCAAGCAAAGTGACCCAAACTATTCAGTGATTCTGTTAAAAGTATCAGTGAAAATGGAATGGCTTACTGATGACATTTATGACAATTTTTAACTGTAATATATAAATTCTAGAAGTTGATCAATAAAGGCCAAAGGAGCATATTCTTGGCTTCAGGCTACTCAATTTTTAGCTCAGCATTACCAGACTGTAGATAAAGGACTGTGGTTATATAAGAATGGAGTGGGTGGACATGACAAGGAGAAATTCCAACATAGCACCCACAACTTCAAAAGCCCCACCCCACACATACAAACACAGATTAACAAGGCACTGCACTTTGGGATAGCACAGGATACTTAAGAAGCTGTTCTTGCAGCTTGCTTGACTGCTTCCCAATGAAAACAGCAAGGACAGAAGTAGCAGCCACCTTAAAACACACTAGAACTCCTTGCTCTTGTTTAAACAGGAATGAATGCAGGTTAAGTTCAGGAAAAGGCAAAATGCTGAACAAAGTAAGGAAACTCCTTGTGAAGTACATCCATGTCAAACCTCTCATAGAGTTTTTAATCCATTGAAGTGTTTTTCATTATTTTGTTGCACAGATATTTTTTAGTCCTCATCATGTCTAATAATAAAACTACCAATATTCTTACACATAAAGGGTTTTGCATAAAAAGTGATAATCTTGGATGTACTGTGAGAACTGATCACTACCATGAAATAGCCAGAGGACAAGTCTGATTCCAGATGGCATTAAGACAGCCAGTGGTCTGTTGTTGTTTTGTTTGTTTGGTGGGGTTGTTTGTTTGTTTGTTTGTTTTTTGGGGTTTTTTTTGTGCTCAGATGACCACAAAAACCTTCTGCCACAGATTTGGACACCAGGAATGAGATGCAGCAGATTTATTAATTTGGTCATCAAGTCAGAGCTAAGTATGTGAAGAGACTGTCTATATTCACCTACTTAAGACCATTTATCTA
Source organism: Trochalopteron elliotii (assembly GCA_024734555.1). Classification (NCBI taxonomy): domain Eukaryota; kingdom Metazoa; phylum Chordata; class Aves; order Passeriformes; family Leiothrichidae; genus Trochalopteron; species Trochalopteron elliotii. The sequence continues at coordinate 8,196,864 of JANPWX010000024.1, forward strand.
TACTTCAAAAAACTGAAACATATTAAAGACAAATGAACATATAAAGCAAAATAAATATATCCAGGTGGTAAAATAAGCATTAATCATATTAGATCAAGCTACAAAGTAAACAGGTTGTCCTTTCCCTTTCAGACTGAGACAGAAAAACAAGTTCTCAACTACAATAAGTCTCCCCTTTCCTGGATTAGATATCAGATATATTATTGCATCAAAACTCATTTTTTTTTTTAAAGTCCACCATACCTGAATAACTTTGTCCACCTTCAGATCTTCTAGGGAAGGATAGAGAGACATTTTGATGAAGTCTTACTGCGTAGAGGGCAGACTGGAAAAAAAGCAAATGGGAAAGCAAACAAACAGGATTAGCTTTCAGAAATTAACTGATTTTAACTCCTTAAATTTAAAAAAAAATAAAAAATTAACCAGACTAAAGGCTAAATAAGTGTTCTGTGACCTGCCAATCAGCAGTAAAGATATCTGGCACTACAGATGAATTCCATTAAGACTACCCATTTAATCTGTTATCAATAGCAGCCTTTGGCTAATAGGCTTTATTTAATATACTTAGCACTGTCCAAGTTTAGGTCTCAATGAAGAGAAAACCTACACGGAGAAAAACATTTCACAGGAAGCAAAGAGAGACTTTAGGAGGCAATTATGCAATTGCAAAGATGCAGTTATAATGAGGGTTAAGAGGAAAAACCTAATCAACCCTCCTCCCAACAGGGACAGTATTTTACATACAACTGGGGAAGCCTCCACTCTGTTGTCCAAAGTATTTAAACACTTTCAACACTTCTAACATTCCACTGACCTGCTTTCAGCTGGGATAGAGCTAATGTTCTTCCTAGTACTGTGTTTTGGATTTAGGATGCGAATATTAATAACACACTAATTGTTTTAGTTGTTCCTAAAAAGTGTTGATATCAAGTCAAAGGCTTTTCAGTTTCTCATACCCTGCCAGTGAGAAGGCTGGAGAAGCACAAAGAGCTGGGAGGGGACACAGCCAGGACAGCTGACCCAAACTGGCCAAAGGGATTCCATGTGGCATCATGCCCAGTACATAAACTGGGGGGGAAATATGGCCAAAGGCATGGGCATTGGTCAGCAAGCAGTGAGCAGTGGCAATGCACATCACTCATTTTATATATTCCAACTCTTTTAATATTTTTTCCTTCCTTTTCTGTCACATTAAACTATCTGATTACATCAGCCCATGACTTCTCACTTTAGTCTTCTGATTCTCTCCCCCACTCCTGCTGGAGCAGGAGGAACCACCAAGCAATTTTGTGGTGCTTAGTTGCTGGCTAGGGTTAAATCATGAGATCCAGCAAGAAGCCACTAGAGACAACTGGCTTCTCACGTCCATTTGCAACACATTAATTGCAGCAAGAGCGCTGTATAAACTGGGAAGATTCAGTCAGTGGTGAGTTTCAAAACACAGAGATTACAGACTGGCTCTCATGTGATGTTCAGAGAGCCCTGTGACAACTTATCAGGAAGTAATACAAAAAAGGGGAAAAAAAAAACCCTAAGCAAAACAAAACAAAGAAAATAAACCACATCACATGATATTCTAAGGCACCATGCTGGCATCCAGCTCTGCTAGAACCAGTCACCTGAGGCTTCAGGAAATCCCATTTTCCCAGAGCTCCTTCACTCACGCTCTCACTAAGATCAGCTGAACTTTTGAAACCCACAATAAAACATTCCACATCAGTATATGGGAACATTTTAGTGAGAGGGATAGAGATAACACAACCAGAAGACAACAAAATGTGATACAGTTTTGCAAGTCACAGAAAGTACTGAGAACACAGTTAATACAGAAGTTTTATTACAAGTTTTTGGTTTGGGGATTCATTTTATCATCCAAAGAAGAAAGGTTCTTATTAATGTAGCAATTCAGGAAAAATTTCAGACTAAAAGTAACCAGTGTATAAATCCCTGGGCTATTGCGTCTTTAAGTGCAGATATGAAGTCTGTTTCTAAATGAACATCACACACACAGAGATGCCTAATGTAATACTGCAGTAACACAATAGACATCTCTTCATATTACACTAAATTCATCAACAGCTTTTATGCTTGTTCAGCAGTGCCCAACAGCTCCAGTATCACATCAAACTGCAATTAAAAATTCAAAAAAGCATGCTCTAAATGTGACAGATCTAAACTGCAAACAGGTGGTCTGTTATATTACAATAATTAATTGCTACTGGCTTTTCTGATTAATTATTGTAATTTTACCAAACACAGTTAAAGCCTGGAAACTGCAAATTAAACACATGCATTTAAGACCAGTTTGAAGTTCTGTTTTAATCCAGCATTAACGTGAAACAACAAAATGCTTTTGCTCATCCAAAATGGGTAATAGCAAATCTAAGCCAAAGCCCTTGGTCGGGTAAGTGGTTCTGGATGCTCCATTCTGCTGCTCACACCAGTCAAGGCACACACTGCATTGGACTCAGCATCTCCTTCTGTGCTACAGCTGCCCTGGTAGATTCAGGTGCCGCTCCCAGCACTGACACATGTTCAAAGTCACCACACCCCTGGCAGCCGGCAGGAAAAGAGGGCAAGCCAAGGACAGTGTGTTCTCAAAGGAGTCACCCCATGGCAGGGTGACAAGGGGCACAAACAGCAGCCCTTTGCAGGTGGTGATCTCTGGCATCCACAGAGCTGCAGAGCACAGCACAGGGAGGGCCAGGTCCCCCGCCCCAGTGACCAACTTCCACGGCTCCCTGGCCTGCTTTATTGCTCCTCCACAGACCAGTCTCTGCACACAGTCACTTGGTTACCTTTGCTACAGACAGGTAACCTCAACCTTCTGCTAGATCATTATCCTGGGGTGACATGATTGTATCCCAATCGTCTCTTGGTTCTGGGAGCTGGGGGAGGGGAGAGGCACTCAGTTTGTTTTTCCTCCGCCGACTGGCCTTGAGAATTGAATCCAACACACACGGAGAGTTTTTTTTCAGTAGTTAGTTAGCTAGCGTAGAGAGCAGCAGGAGGACACGCTTTGCTTTCTTTTTTTCCTTCTCCTCCTGGTTTTTTTTCCTTTTTTATCTTTCCTGGTTTTTTTCCCCTTTTTCGCCTTCCCTTGGAACTGTTAAAATCTCTCTGGGCTGAGGACCCGGGGGAGCGCCGTGGGGGCGGCATCTGGAACCCACCAAGATCTGCACAGCAACGCTCCCCAGCACCAGAGGAACTGACACAGAGCAACCACCTACAGGAGGGACTTCTTTCCTAAATCTGCCATCTCTCCAGAGCGGCACAGAGTTCTTATCATTGGATATTGTTCAATTTATTGTGCCAGGGACTGCTTTGCCTGTTTAATAAACAGGGTTCTTTCCACTTCTCTCTGAGGAGGTTTCTTTTTCGAACCAGTTGGGGGGAGGGGAGGGAGTGCCCCTTAGGAGGTTTCCTCCCAGATTTGCCCTAAACTACGACAAGAGGAGCACAGTGCTTCCTGTAGAAAAGCATTAGCAATGCTAAACAAATACCAGTGTCCAGATTACGTAAGACAACACTCCAGAACTTTATCCTGCCCCTTGACAACCCCCTAAGCCTCCCCTCCCCAGCCAAGGGTTAACAAACCCAAGTGTTTCTCACGAAGGATCTGCTGGGCTGGCTGCCTCGTCACAAACTCACCAGTTCCTGGTTTTGGTTTTCCAACTGAATAGCCAGAGTAACAGCCACCACCTAACTGCATCCAGTGAGCTCGTAACTTTGCATATCGTAACACAAATACTCCCTGTCAGATAATGTGAGAGCCACAAGAATATTGTATTTAGTTTAAAAAAGGATTTTTAAGTAACAATTGCCACCGTCAGAGTCCATCAGTAACTGCAGGAAGAACTTGTCCACAACTTCTGTGCAACGTTCTTCACAGTATAAACGTGAATTTCAGTTGGTGCCGTAACAGCTTTAGGCACTAGGGAGTGGATATCTTGAAACGTGAGTCACTGTAATCTCCTCTTCTCTCTTAAAAATCTACACCAACACCAGAATCACCTTCCCCAATCATTTCCATACTTTCACGTACTGTAAGGCGACCATGTGTTTAGGGACGCAGAAGTCAAAACAAAAGAAGGGCATGGGGACAGGAGCTGTAACTCAGCTAGCGACCTGCAAAACCTGGCAGTAAAGACCTCGCCCCCCCTCTTCAGTAAACTTGGCTGGAAAGGGACCGCCCCTGCCAGCACGTCCCACTAAGGAGATCCTGTTTGCCAAAGGGAAGTACCGGGCCACCGATCAGAAAAGTATGAAAGGCGTCACTCGTGACACCCTGAGCCTGCCAGCAGGAAGACTTGAAGGTGGGAGTGATCCCGAACTGCTTTCGGTGGCGTGGCTGGGAGGAGACGGGCTGCCCGACGCATTCTTCAGGTCGGAAAGCACCAACACAGCACAGGAGGGTCCTGCTAAACCCCAGTCTGGCCAGTCTGTAGTGACTGCTGTCTTTGAAAGCACCAACAGCCAAAACTGTGGGAGGGGAAAAAAAAAACAAAACAAAAACCGCCACCCCTGTAGAGGTCTTCCTCCTGTAGACAGTGGAAAAAGTACAGCAGGGTACAATGTTGGCACCTATACTGGAACACTGGTTCCCACTTGTAGAAATTAAAAGTTTATGAGCCCCAAAATTTATCTTTAAAGCAGCTCGAGGACAATACCTCCCGAAGGTCAGGCTGATACATCACGAACAGAGGAACGGTTTCGTAAGATACGTTCTCCATTAATAACTCAGTATTTCCCTTCTGATACATATCTCATTAGCTTGGGAGCAATTGCCCTCATTATGCGCTCAACTCCGAAACCTGCCGCCTCCATTTCAGACCTGAAGCAAGGCTCGCCTGCCTGAAAAGGCCCGTCATATCACTCCACCGCTGCAGCACCTTTCAGCGCGTCTCAAGAGAAGTTAATACAAATGCCCGAGCCTCCCCAGTGCACGGGCCGCGGAGCCGCAACAAGGGGCCAGGAGACGCTCCCAAACCCGAGGGCCGGGCACAGGCAGTCACACAGGGCCTTATCGAGGCGCTGCTTTCCCCGTTCGCGGGCGGAGGAGCCCCTTCGGATGGCCGGCAGCGCCCCGAGCCCGGCTGAAGCCTTCCCCCCGGCCGGCTGCGGGGAGCGGCGGCCCCATAGGAGCACGACAAGGCTCCGCGGCTGGAGCGGACACCAACACCGCCCTCACAAGCGGTACAGCGGGGCCGCCTCGGCTGCCCCCTCCCCACTCGCCAT
>JANPWX010000024.1:8217041-8259279 GCA_024734555.1 Trochalopteron elliotii
AGTTCATTATCTGATATATAAGAACATTCAGAAGATACTCTGAGCTAAATATGAAAATATTAACTTGGTCATTAGAGGAAATATCTGTCCCTACTATTATTTAAATGCTCTGGGGCAATTGTCCTGAAATAGGATGCAAATAAACCCAGTTCCCAAGCCTATCCAATTTTATAGCCCATCAGTGTCAATTATCCTGTAAATACAGGGCATTTTTTATGCAGAGAGCTTCATCATGAAAAAAATGACAGGGTCCAATATATCACAATGATATCAGACTACAAAAGAGTTGTACTCCTACGATCTACATGCAACCTACAGACAAAAAATAGATGATGGTGATGATCATGATCATGATCATGATCATGATTTTTATTTTTTTTTCAGGAAACATGAGTGCACTATTTTCCTGGAGTCAGATGACTCATAAATGCTGCAGAAGGCAGAGTATAATGTAGGCAAAATCTGCCCTCTGAACAACCATGGAAGGTGTTAAAATAGAGCTGTGGAGTGATACTGTAGTAGCATTAATTTATTTTAGATTGTGTAGATCATTGAATAATTAAACTAAGGCATTATTTTTTCCCACATCTTTAATATAATTTCACTCATATTCTTTTAGGTACTCTATTATAATTTAGGTTTACAAGACTTCCACCTATTCATTTGACCCATGGAAAAACAGGGAAAAGGTGAATCCAGCTGGGGATCTGTTGGAATTATATCTGGAATTACAGTCTCTCTGGGGGGGATACTACATTTCTGGCATGATCACTTGGTAACAGCAGCTGTTTTATGAAGGCAGGCAGGGCAATGTTGTGCCATCGTGTGCCATGGTGTGTCAGGTCTGTTGTTGTGAGGGAACACGGCAGCCAGTGTTCTCTTCCCTGTTCCTGGAACATTGCTGATGCCTTTCAGTTTGCAGACATATGATGACTGTGCCAAGTCAACACTGATGCTGCACAAGGACCTTCAATTTCTGGACTGTCCCCACAGTACAGGATCCTGTGTGCTGACAGCCATCATTCCTCTCTAAAAATAGATGTTTCTTGTGGCTGGTAAGGAGTAAAGCCTTATTTCTTGTTCTGTCTAACATTTTCAGTGATCCCCAAAAAGCCAGGTTTTCAGCTTAGCCCTCAGAGACCTCAGTGATCTTACCCAGTGTATCTCCATATCTTCATTAAAGTAATACTTGATGTAAATGCAAAGAAAAATACATAGGCACATGGAAGAAATACCATTTTTGTTGTATAGAAACAAGAAACAAACATTGACTCGTGGAATTCAGTGGCTGCTGTAGAGCACAGCACACAAGTGCCACACAAGGTTTACCAGTAGGTGGTGACATATAATTATGTATTAGCTGTTTTCTGCCTGCAAAGGTTCTGAACTACAAGCAGCTTCACTGTGCAACTTCTTAAGCTTTTTACATTTTTACAATGCTCCTTTTACATTGCTCCACTTTTCTGAGATTTCTTTTACAAGTTTCACAGCTGCAGAAGTGTTTCATAGCTGCAATTTCATCTTCTGGCTGTAGCATGCCAGCCTGCTCCTGTTCCATGAACTGCAGGGCTCCCTTCCCTCTGCTGAGCAAAGTGCTTCGTTTGTGTGGTTTCAGGATTTTTCGTCTGTTGATGAAAGAAAATAACCCAGTTGTCAGAACACATGCATGAGAAAAAAAGTCAGTCCTTTCTTTGTAGTGTGTACCTCTTATTTACTTCCCATGAGTACACAAGTTTTAGAGTTAGCTGTGTGGAAATCTGCTATTTACTGCCAAATGTAATCAGCAGTTTCTCCTAAGTCCATCACACCCTTCTTAAGTGCTCCCAAGTTCTGAAGCCATCAGTAACCCTGGAAAAAAAAATTCCCCTCAGCTTGACCTATCTAATATTTTCTATCAATTTAAATACCATGTGTGGGTTGTGACTAATGAAAGTCATATAGCTGCAGCATATGAGAAGCTCAGGTTTAGATAGTGAGCAGTTTTAGAGCAGCAGTAGGAAACAAGCCTTAAGGCTTCTCAGGCTTCAGAAATCCCCACAAAAGTGAGTTGGGCCTGTTTGTTCCATGGGAAGGGTATTGGCTCCATGGAGGCCACAGCCCAGCTCACTTCACTGGCTGGAGCAGAGGTGATAGATAAGAGTGCTCCTGGCAGCCTCTGCTCCCAGACAGGGGGTGTATCTGGGTGAAAAGTGTCCTGATGCCCTTTGGGGGAAGGTGGTGCAATATAACCATGCATCAGTCTCAGCACAATTCCTGGCCCTGAAGACATGAGCAGACCTTGTGAGGAATCAGCTGCCCTCACAGCTGGTGTGGGCAGCCAGGCTGGACTGGAAGTGTCTGCTAAATGCACTGTACTGAGTGAAATGTCTGCATGCTCTCTTCCCTGCATCCACGTGCTCTTGAGCTGCTCTTTCTGAACTGGTTCTAGCTCAGTGCTCATTAGGGCTTGAGCAAAAGGTCCTATTACAGATATTAAAAGGTTCTGCATTTTCTAACTACTATTTGTTGCATTGTTGAGTTCTTGATGAGCACCCATGTTCAAACCTGCAGTGATAAAGGCTTATATATTCAAACATATGCAGTGCTTTATTCCTGATGGTGTCGCTGGCCTGAATTGAGTCTTGAGCCCAAGTCATGTCAGTTTTTCACATTAATATTCTTCTTACCATTTACACAAGGAATTTTCTTCACACACCAAAGTCAGTATGTTTTTTCTGAATGCACCCATAACTTTTCTGGGTCACTGTCTTGGGCTGGGCAAGACAGACAAGCTCACACACAACACACAAAGTGCTGCAGAAAATGTACTATCTGTCAATCAGGAGGGACCACATGGTGCTTTTAATCCCTGCTGGTGGCAACTGCCTGAGCTTTGTTTATGGGAAATGGTGTATTTGTCTGAAGAACACCAAAACACCACACCCACAACATCAGGGCACTCTACTGAAAAATCAGGAAAGCCCAATGACGACTAATATAAATGGAGGGAGATTTGCACTTATCATCTGCTAAATTTGGTTGAGTATCTGCAGCAGACAAGGCTCCTGCTTGCCTTTATCACAAGGACATAAGTCACAGGCTGTAGCCTGTTGTAACACAGGCCAGATTTGGAACTGTAGATTGGCTTATTTAAGACTTTCCTGAGAGAAAAAACAATTATTTCAGGTAAGTTGCCAAGGTGCTTTTGTGCTCTGCCTACATCTGGTTACACTTTTTGGAACTATTATATATGTACAAAGCAGAAAGTGAAAGAAGGTGGGCAGCTTTAGAGAAGTTACTGCTGCTGTTTGCTGGCAGCAGGATGCCATCTATAAATGATGTTAACATCACACTGCAGCACAACAACCCAAAGCACGGAGGGAAAAGGCAAGTGTGACTGGCAGCTCTACCTAGTGCAACACAAGATACGGTGAGGGGACACAGGCAACTATTGCTGGTTAAATGTTATTCCTGTGTGTTGGGCACAAAACTGACAGTAACTTCTGACTTTTTTTTTTCAGTGTTATTTGGACAACACATGCAAAAAGAAATAGACACCAATACAATAAAAATATTATTCTTGTTTAGGATGAAGAAGTCACAGGACGAAATCAAAGATGAAACCAGAATCAAATTTGTTTGAATTTTTCAATAATGCAAACAAACAGGAAACGGGAAAGCAAGGTTTTATAAGGCAATTATATTATAGCAAGCTAAATTCAGATGATGAAAAAGAAGTTTTTATAGGAAAATAAATTAAACACCTATGCTTAAATGAAAATGGGATAGAGGACTGGAGCTGACATGTGAAAGGAATCATTTTAGATTAAATGAGGACAAACCTTGATGCTGTAAATAAGGTTTATTTCTTCAGTATAGTAAGTTGAAAATTGGCTCAAATGTAATGGCATATTCACAGGTCCCCCATGCCTCCCTGCCTGCCCTGGTTTGAAGCCAGGAGAATATTTCCACCTGCCAGATTTGCATGTCAATGCCTTCAGTGTAGTGTTCAATTGCAACAGCAAGATGTCCAAATCTTTACTGTTTTATCACATGGCTGTAGGGACATCGACAAAAACTGGTACAAAAAAGAGTCTGAAAAACCCTTCAGTTTCTCTCTTAGAAACATATTAGGCTTTGGATGGCTAATGAAACATCACTGTACCTGGTCTGCTTCCTTGATGGCTTGATGCCAGGTCTAGGAGCAAGCCAGTTTGAATTCTTGTAAGTCAACCACAGAAAGGAGAAAAGGTTTAGTGGGGAAATAAAAGGTGGTTGAAAGGCAATGAAAAAAACCCCAAAACCACTGTGGCTGTCTAGATCTACTTTCTTATTCTTCTGTGATTCATCCTATGATTCTGTGAAAGGCTATTTTTTCCCTTTCTCCCAGACAGATGTTGTTAGAGGAAGTAAGTCCACCTCCGCAGCCATCCCTTTGCCCAACAGCTGAACCCCGCCGTTCCCTCTCGCAGTGGCACACCAGAGCCAGGGCAGTCCACAAGGAGAAGGGAGGGGGAACAGGCTGGCAGCTGAAGGGCAGCACGAGCTGCAGCCACCAGTTTTAGCGTGGTCTGAATCTCCTGGACACGGGTCAGTAACAATTTTGTATATTGCTAAATTTGAACTATAAACTGCAATTGGTAAATCTGCAGGATTGATCAAAATACACCTGGGTAACCTTCAAATTATCAGCTATTACAGCTGTTTGGTTACTTTGGAACTGCTACTGCTACGTGACATTAACTCAAGGCCAGACCTGCAACTGTCTGCATCAATCCAGCAAAGATCTCTGCAGAAAGGCGACAGAAGAGAGAGGGAACAAGCCCTCTCCAGGAAAGGTTACTCAATAGCTTGCTAGGTTGACTCAGTGCCATTAGATACAGTGATGCACCCACTGTATATAAATTGTGACCTCTCTTCTGTTTCATTCTCAGTTACCTCTTCTGCCATCCTGCTGGTTACCCATTTTCCACTTGGAAGCTTTTGGGCATTACCCAAAATGTTCCTAGCACCCTGGATCTGGGGAACTGCAGTAATACTTTGTTGTGTGTCTTGGTTTCTTCTAGGGAGGAGAAGAAGGTAAGGACTTTTTGTAAAAGCATCTCAGCGTGCGTGGCCTTTATTTATGTCAAATATTCTGTGTACATCACTAAAAGAACTGTAGTCAGACATATGCAGGGTGGCACAGACAATGCTGTAGTTTGGTCTTTTGAGAGATTTATGTTCCAATCAAGTTTTTGTGTATGAAATTTGTAATAATAGTGTCGTGATGCCTAGAGGTAGCTGTAGATACAAATCTATGCATAAGCGAGGTAATTAAAATATGAATATGTATGTCCTGATTTCCTAAAGTTCTGGGCTGTAATTTCACCTGTATTGTATTCACAGTGAATGTAATTACATGTAATTATATTACTTACATGTAATTATACTTTAATACCTACTTACAAACATTTTTATATTATATCTAGTAACACAATTTAATGCAGGTAATATTTATGTACCATGTATATTCCTTAAAAGCATTTATCCTACTGACACATTAACATAAGGAGTGAGCAATTTGTCTAACTCTTCTTATTTTTTTAATTTCAGCAGTCATTTTCTTGTTTTATTTTAAAAAGGTTAATTAAAAAAGGTGAAAATAATTAACTTCATTTTCTGTAAATGCTGAGGTATTATATGAAAGTTATTTCAGCATTCATTATGTCCTTATACAGGAAAGTTGTTTCTACTCAAAAAAGAAAATCTTTTAAACATATGCTTCACTTTAAGTATCTGCTTAATTTAAAGCATGTGCTTGATGACACTGTGAAAGACCAGCTCTTATGCTTACTGAGGATCATAGTAAAATTCCCATATTTTTAGAATAATCCAGTCCATTAATGGGATATGCCAATAATAACAATTTTTCCATACTAAAAAGTTTCTTTGCTTGGTATTCAAATGAAATTGTGGATAAAATTGCCCAAAAATAGATCAGACAATATCGTGTGATAGATTATTTATTAATGTGACAATTACAAAACTGTGTGTCAGCTAATGGTAATAATTTTGCATTTGAGCAGGTGAAAAATATGCATCTGATCCAGGGAAAAGAAAGATGATATAATCAAACTGTATTTTATACTGTCTATTAATAGTTAAAATTGTCCTTTCTTACACAGCTTAGCCCTTAAAGGGGAGAAAATTATTTGTAAATAAACTACTTATTTGGGATTCTTTTCTTCTTTTTTTTTTTCACATTACACAAAGCCTAACAGCAGTATTTTGCATACCTGATAGTCCTGGAGAAGAGATCTTTATACATAATTTTAAACTGAGCTTTTGTTTGTGTTTTGTAGGCGGCAAGGTGAGCCACCACTTGAAAATGGGTTCCTTCCATACCTGGGCTGTGCCTTGAAGTTTGGTGCAAACCCCCTAGAATTCCTCAAAGAAAAGCAGAAGAAGCATGGCCACATCTTCACTTGCCATGTAGCAGGGAAATACATTCATTTCCTCACTGACCCTTTTTCATACCATGCATTGATGCGCCAGGGAAAACACTTGGACTGGAAAAAGTTCCATTTTGCTACTTCTGCCAAGGTACTCCTGGTTTTAATATCTAACATGCAAAGTATCTGCTGACACACCCAGTTAATCCCTGTAAACATAACTATGCCTTTGAAATAGGATTGGGTTTCACATTTCTGCACTTTTACTGGTTTAGAGTATTGTGGTCTTTTTTCCCTCTTCCTAAATGGAAAAGAAATTTGCAGTGATTTGAATTTTTCTAAGACTATACATTATTCTGAGACTGTACATTATTTTACTGCATTATTTTCCTTCCCTCTAGTAAGCTATGAAGTTATACTTTGGCTTTTGTTTCTGTTAGACTTTATCGTCAAGGTAATGACAGGCCTTACTTACCATGCATACAATTTATTTTGTAACAGGCTTTTGGACATGGTAGCATTGACCCAGCAGAGGGAAACACCACTGAAAATTTTCATCAGACTTTCATTAGAACCCTTCAAGGCAATGCCCTGGATGCCCTCATTGAAGCAATGATGGAAAACCTACAGTATGTTATGCTGCAGTCAAGAGCACCTAAGCCTCAGTCTAATACCTGGGTGACAGAAGGACTTTATACATTCTGTTGCCAAGTGATGTTCGAGTCTGGCTTTTTAACACTTTTTGGTAAAGAATTTAATTCAAATAATGACAAAAACCTATCATCAAAGCAGGAAACTGAGAGAGCTCATATCCTAAATGCCCTTGAAAACTTCAAGGAATTCGATAAGATTTTCCCAGCCCTCGTGGCAGGGCTGCCTATCCACCTCTTCAAGAGTGCCCACAGTGCACGTGAGAAGCTGGGAGAGGCACTCCTGCACAAAAACCTCCTGAAAAGGGACAACCTCTCTGAGCTTGTCACCCTCCGCATGTTCCTGAATGACACCCTGTCAACCTTTGATGACATGGAAAAAGCAAAGACCCATGTGGCAGTGCTCTGGGCCTCTCAAGCAAACACCATTCCTGCCACTTTTTGGACCTTGTTCCATCTTCTTAAGTAAGTCTCAATGCTTCTTGCTCCTAAACAAGAAAAATGTTTATCTTTCAGAAACCAATTCATTAATACAGGCCAATTCCACTGCTTGATACCTTATCAGCGATAAAAAACTTTGCAACAGAAGTGCTGTGTTGTTCTGGACTTCCACAGAAAAGCCCTTCACTCATCTGAGAACAAGTAGTGGTAGTACAGAGCAATTCTTCAGAAGGTTCTTTTTTTTTGTTTAGAAACAGCACTCCAGGGCAATGCTACACTTTGTCAAGAGAGCTTTGGAGTAAATCTACATGATATGACATTAAAAGTGCTAGTTGCAGTCAAAACATTGAGTGTATTAAAATATAACTAGACATTTTTAGACCATCTCACTAGAGAACACAAAATGAGGTTTAACTTCATTCTTGTTTTCACAGAAACTTAATAGAAAATAATTTATGTGTTGATAGATCCCACTGAAGGTCTAATGTAGATTGCACCTGCTGAGCTTATTACTTGTGAGACAATTGAACAGCTCAGATATATATCAGATATAATACTATCAAATGCCCATTTTAGAGAAGGCCTTTGTGGATTATCTGCTTCAGCATAACTAACTCTGAAGTATGTGTCTAAATTCCTAATGCTTTTACTTATCATATCTACTTGCCAATGCTAATTTTGAGGCTATTTAGTACTTTTTGCTCCAAGAATGCATTTGCTTTAGATTTTCTGGACTTGGAGTCTTTTAACACCCTGATTGCCTTTATCAAGACACTATTGCACCCTCTTTTATTGTGTCTATATATTTCACCATAACTTGTATATTCTATGTCTGAAAGAAAGGCTAGATGGTGAAGGGTACTGTGCGGGCTCTTAGTATTAGGAAGATTTTTTTCAGATAGACAGAATATTGTCACCTCAGCCAGAATAAATTATGTTATAAAACTGATCTATAATCCTGTTCCTAAACTTTCCTGCAGTGGGGCTATTTCCTAATCTACAACTGGCTGTTTTTTTCTTACTCTTGGCATTGCTTTTTAGTGACAGTACTGTTTATTACCTGAATTATGCACATCAGTTCTGTCCTACATGTCATTGCAGACAAAATCAAATATTTGGGGTCTTTTTTTTATTTTTCTTTTCCTTTGAAGATATCATACCTTTGCAAAGACATGAAAAAGTGGAACTGCAGCATTTTGCTGCAATGCTTTCATTTTAGAAGGTTGTACTTGTCAGCCAACAAAATAAATTCTAGTCGAGAAAAAAGTTAACGGCAAAACCTCTTCTTAAAGAATTTTTAAATTTAAAATTATGTTATACCTTTGCTTTTTTGATCTTAGGAGTCCAGAAGCAATGAGAGCTGCTACCAAAGAAGTGCAAAGTGTTTTGGAAAGTGCCGAAGAGAGTGTCAGCTTAGATGGCAAACATATTTCCTTGAACCGAAAACAGCTGGATAATATGCCAATACTAGGTATGACTATTTTATGCAGGATTGTTTATGCAGAAATCACACTACAATTTTCATGATCTTCTATTTATTACTATATAAACTCTTGCTATGGAATTCCTATGGAATTGACAAGGAAACAGTAGAACAGGAAACTGTATGTTCCATAGCAGTAGCCAACACAATCAGGGTTCCCAATGTCCCAGGTGGTACTGAGAGTATCAAAATTCACATGAACAGCACTTTTTCATGAGTAATGGCATGCCTGAATAATCCTACACAACTACATAACGTAGACCCATGGATAATTCTGAACAATATTTTGTTTGGTTATGTCTTTAAATCAAATTAAAAGGTGTTGCCAAAACTTAAATCCCTATTTTTATCATGTGAAGCAATATTTTCTAATGCCGTTACTTGTATTCCCTCTTAAAATTTTTCAAATTATAAGCATATTTTTCAGAAGTTACACAGAGTTTTGATAATGTTGCCTTTTAATTACTGTTAGTTTTAAAAAAAGTCAGTTAATATTGAAACAAAAAATTCCCATATTATTTTTTTCTTCTGAGTATGGGTTTCCCTACTGGACCTCTTAAAGCTTTAGAAAATTCTGCTCACTGCACTGTTTCTTTTTCTTGTTATGTTTTCTGTTTTCACTGGTTTGGTCTTTATCTCAGAGTGAAAATATGTCTCACTTTTGAACATTCTGTTTCATCAACCATAAGCATTTTTTGCAGGGAAAGCAGATTAGGCTCTCAGCAGTATCTGCAGAAGACATAGAAATGCTAAAAAAAAAATGAGAAAGATATTTTAGAAAGTTAATATTAAAATATTGCTTATAATAAATTCAGGGTTTGATAATGGCTCTGAAATAGTTCAATATCCATGACCTGCCCCCAGTATGTGAATATGCTGTTTCCATGGCAATCATTCCTCATCCTCTCCCAACAGACAGCATCATCAAGGAGGCTATGAGGCTCTCGAGTGCATCCATGACTTTCCGAGTGGCCAAGGAGGATTTCACTTTGCACTTGGAGAATGACGCTTACAACATTCGTAAAGATGATGTTGTAGCTCTTTATCCTCAGCTGTTGCATTTTGATTCAGAAATCTATGCTGATCCCTTGGTAAGTATTTTCTTCAAATTGCATTAAACTTGGTGCTCTGGCAGAAGTTAACAGGCCTTTAGATAAAGCATTTACTGGGGTACGCCATGGCTGGCTTTCTGTTGCACCGCAGTAGGTTCTTACACCTGAAGATGTGATAATAGGAAAGAAAAAGAATAAAGGCAGTGCAAGCACTGTCTGCAAAACATGTTTCAGTGTAACCAAAAGGTGTGCTACCAGCCCCAGACAGCCTTCTACTTACTGCTTTCCTCAGTGAGGGAAGATCACCATTAGGAGGGTCTTTGAAGAAGGATATGAATAATAGTTTCCCAAGGTATAGAATTAGAATTCTTCCAGTTCTTCTTCTGATGCATGAACAAGAATGCAGGTTACAATCCTTATTTTTAGACGTCAGGAAGAAAAGGAGAGTTTTTGGCAAAGAACCTGAGATCCTATCCCACATGACAGCACTTCTCAGAGGCTACTCTTTCTAAAATAGCACCATGGGGGCTGGTGGTACTGAACAATGCTTATTGCTGGAGACATCTCTTTCCCAGTCTGCACTTTGTGTCTTAGCAGCTTTATCTGGTTTTTGGAGGTATTCAAATATCAAGGAACTCTTTTGTGTGTTTAACTGCAGACATTCAAATACGATCGCTTTCTGAACGAGAAGGGAGAGGAGAAGACTGACTTCTACCGGAATGGTCGGAAGCTGAAACATTACTACATGCCCTTTGGGACAGGCATAGCAAAGTGCCCAGGCAGGTTGTTTGCTGTCCATGAGATTAAACAATTTTTGGCTCTGATTCTTTCATATTTTGAGATAGAGCTCGTGGACAGTAATGTGAAGTGTCCCTCTCTAGATCAATCCCGTGCAGGACTGGGTATTTTGCAGCCATCGAATGATGTTGATTTCAGGTACAGGCTGAAGTGCTTATAAACATATATTTTGTGTAATGCATATACACTATGTACTAGTAGTACATAAATACACTGTATATACTAACAGTACTAAATACATTGTATAACATATACTTTATATACATTTTATGTATATATGCAAATGAAATGCTTCAAGTCTTGGGGGAAAAATCTATATGAAGATGCTAATTCACCATTTTAATGATGTGCACCAGTGTGGTACCAGCATGCAGTGGGTTTAATGCTCTCTTTTGATGCAAATGTCTCCCTTTTTACCAACCATTTTGAAAGGCAAGTTAAGATTTTCAATTGTGTGTGTATAACAGCTGTGGGTTGTTTTTTTTTTTTCTGTCAGCAAATACTTTCACAAAGGTAGATATTTATGAGCTAATTCATAATATTTCAAAATTCTACTACAGTTAAAATATATTCTTTTCTATAATTGAAAAATTGGGAGGGTGGGGCTCTCCTCACAGGTGAAATAAAGTTTTTGTTGTATAAAGGCAGATTCACAGTGGGGAGCGAAGAGTTTCCTGGGGAATTACATTTACAGTTTTATGAAAAACTAGAAGAAGACTTGAAAAAACTTACAGAAATGTTCACGTTCAAGTGAAACTGCAAAACTTGTATTATATTCTTTGTACAATACTTATTTTTAGAAAGTGCTAACTGTGTTAAAATAAATTATATTGGCTGAACCAAATGCATCTCTGGACTGTTTGTTGTTTTAACATCCTAACGTTATCAAAGATTTATGCACTCATCCAAAGCCACCCAAACCTGTTTTAAACTAGCCAGCTCAAACTCTAATATGGAGATAAATAAATATCTACCACATATTCAATGCAACCAGTGCTTCTGGCTGCATTTAGCCTCATTGTCTAAACCCCATATTTCCATAAGCCTCCTTAGATCTTCCTAGTCAAATTCTATTAAAGTTACAATGGGTAGCAGTATGTCCACACATTTCATTTCCAGTGGTGGCATGTCCATAAGAACAACTGTTTCAGGGTTAATATAATTTGGTTCTCTCTAACATCCCTGTTCTTTTCTGCTGCAAATGACAGATATATGTATGTCACAAAAGTCCATTTTTTAATGAAATTTCTTTGGGCTGAAAGAGAGAGCTTTCTTATCATTTGCTGATGAAGAGAACAAATGGACTTAAAACATTGTTTTTATCCTGTTTTTTTTTCCAAGGACTTATGGTCTGACCTTTTGTTCTTAACTCAAAAGTCAGCCTCGTGAGAGAAAATGAGATACAGGACTATTTGTTGTCTTCGAATTTCACATTCTGGCAAGATATCCAGTCTAGATGATAGAACTCTTCCTAAATAAGGAATTTTTGATTGAGTTCTAGAATTACTTTAAATTATCTGTTCTTTTTTCTTCTCACTATCCACTGTGCTAAATATTCAGAGGTTAATAAAAAGATTATGCAGTGTGTGCATGACATTTTGTGTGCAGCACACATTTATTACCTGTGTGTTGTCTTTGTAATTTTATTTAGTCTTTTGGCATTTTCAAAGGAGAAAAGAGAACACCGATTTGTTGCACCATGTATAGTATTAAACAATTATGCAGGGGGGGTTGAATTATTACTGGGGCTCTCTCAGTAAGGGTAGTATCCAGTACAGCTTGTTTTCCCACTTCTGCCAATTAAATTTTATATGTTTTATATAAATTAGAGCATATTCAGTATAAGCTAATTTGGAGAGTGAATGCAAGCCTGACAAGCACCCTGGCACATGTTATTATCATTTTGGCATCTGCTCCTTGTTTTTTAAAAAATCCTGCTAGAAAAAAAAAGCTAGAAAATTCATGGTTTGATTTCAACAAAACCAAATTTTCTCTCCATTTCATCCATGGTGTTGTGGTAGTTCATGTGTCCTGCCTGAGCTGGCTCACAAACCAAGGAATACCAAGAATACAGAACTCAGGAGAAGGTAAAAACATAAGAGGATTCACCCCACAGATTAAAGTCCATTTCTGAATGCTGTGGAGAAGATACTGACTTAGGTGCAGAATCACCATAAACTGGCAGAACCCAGCACTGTCGCAGGACAGGGCCCTGCAAGGGTGGCTCAAGTGCTCCTGCCCAAACTCCTGTGACACCACGGTCCTCACCACTCAGCCTGCTGCCAGATCTCTCTTGCTGGGTGAGCAGCTCTCCAAGGATGGCTGGACCACATAACCTCTGGATTGATATGCAGTGTATAGAACAGAGGCAACCAGCCCTTTCTGCTCAGTTCGGGACTCCTGTAGCCTGAGGACAATAAAGCACATCTGCAGGGGACTCTTCTTTTTCATATTGACCTTGTGTTAAGCAGATGAAAAGACCCACTATAAGCCCCTAAGTATGCTTCCACTTTGTGACAAAAGACATGCAGATGAACAGTTTGAATAATTTGGATATGGATTTCCTTTTTCAAAAATATGTATTGGGCTACATACACGTGTTTTGGTTTACTGCTGTAGCTGCTAATTTTCTAACCTCAGTTAAACCCCTATTACTGGGGTTACACAGATGCAAGTAAGGGGAGAAAAGAAAGTACAAAGTCTGTGGCACTATGCCTCAGCTAATGTAATCAAATACTTCATCAATCAATACTCATCTGCCCTGCCAGGGTCACAAACACCACAAGGTTATACCAGGGCAATTCTTTCTGTTGCATCTCCTAAAAGCAGGACTTTTATTAAGACAGGAGAACAGAGAAATATAATACTAAAACCATAAGAGCAATTAGAAATACATTGGGCAGATCCAGGCTGGTAGGAAGCAGGCAGCCTCTACTGTGGGCTCTGTGAATATTTCACATTACATACTTACTATTTAAAATGCTTGAAGAGGTATGGGCAGAAGAGGAGCAGCGACCTCAGCCCCCCGGTGGCACCCTAACTGTTAGGATGGCTCAGACATTTTTCTCAAGGAATTTGTAGCGTGTTTTCTCCAAAAAAAAGTAACAGACACAACAAGATGATTTGCAGGACTCCCTGACAGTGCCCTTACAGCCAAAGTGCTCTCTTAGTTGAGCAGGGATTCAATTTCACTTTGGGATTGCAGTCCCCAAGGAAGTGGAGATTAGTGAGTTCAGTCTCTCCCACACCCCCAGAGGACAACTCCAGGCTTGTGGTTGTCCTGTAAATGGTGAGTAAGAGTGAGGGATAACTCTTGAGGAAAACATAAGCATAACATAGATTAGGCACACCAGGGAGCTTAAATGTTTAGATTTTTTTGGACCCAGATGAGCCAGGCATTGGGCTAGTCAGATGCCTCTGAACAGTGATTTGGGGATTAGGAACAAGGCACAGCTGGCTGAGTGAGACCACGTGGCTCATAATCCAGCAGAAGGAGGTATTTTGGGTCAGCAGATTGAACCTAGGCAGTGAAAATGCTCTACAGGTTTTTCAGGCTAAAAGAAATCTTTACTGATCATGGAGATCTTGGAAGCAACACGGTGATTTTATTGATGAAACAACATACCATGTCAGAAAATGAGACAGTTTTACAATTCTGAAACCATGCTGGCCACAGCTGTTGTAACAGAGCTGCCATAAAGTTCAAGCAGCCACTCTTCAACATGCCAACAGTGGTTTTGATCATAGATTTTCAAGCCTTTCTTCAATTGTTTTTGTATCTTATTGTAGGAATATCAGGATAAATTGGTATTTCTATTATGAGACCTCTTATGCAAGTTTCTGATGAAATAAAAGAGGAAGCAAAAAGAGGAAAAGTCATGGATATTTTTTCTGAAAGCAATGAAATACATTTTAGAGATAACTATTGCTTAGCTGATGATAGTGTGCTACAAGTTGTTCATCGTCTTGGTCTAAACAGATAGCTGTGGCAGCATAAATAGGTATTTGCCATTTATGAACTGCACAGAGTGCTACATCTGGATGTCAACAGGCTGAAGTTAGGAACCAAGATGTTCTGATGCTCCTGCTCATTGCAGGGGATTGGACTAGAAGACCTGTAAAGATCCCTTCCAACCCAAACCATTCTATGATTCTATAGTTCTATTATCTCCTCCCATTTACACCACCAAGTCCACACAGTTAAAGAACATACAGAGGAGGCTTGGTCATAATTATGTCTTGCTGCGTACAGGGGATTTGGTGGTGAAAGTAGTGATTGCCTCCTAATAACCTTAGAATTAAATAATAAAAAGATTACATACTCTTAAGTGGAGTGCTATTAGTGTAAATACTCAGCTTGCTAACTCTTGTTGACTTTAGTTTGTTTTCTGCCAAGACAGACAACTCTGTGGGACACATTTCAAATCAAACGATCTTTAGTGACCTGTGAGTCATGAAGGGAGAGAGAGGTCACTTCAGAACAATTCAGTAAAGAACCTTAGATTTTTCAAATGAAATGTTCATTTTACTTAATTCACCTATAAATAAGATCCTGTGAGCTCCAATTATCTTTTTAAAGATAACAGTAATTTCTAAAATTTGTCTCATCAGATAGCAGGATCCCTTAGAAATTTTGAAAGATCAAAACACGTTGGCTGGCTGAATCTCTCTTGTTTTGAGAACTCTTCAGTGTGACTGGCCATGTAATTATTTCTTGGTAATATTTGTATAACAGTCAATTGGAAAAGGATTGAAAAAGGCCCCCAGTAATTGCAGACTTGAGACGTAAAAACAGCCACAGAAAAACATTAAATGCCATAGACTGGAAGAAGTCAAGCTAGAAGTCACCTCACCCTAGGTGTGGAATGAGGTCCCCCTTACCCAGGGCAAGAACAAGCAGAGCTACCTTGGGGTGCTTGAGATTTGTGCAAGGCTCCTAAGGAACAGACTTGGTTTTAGAGGTGCTCAGCAGGTTTCAAAAAACCAGCTGGTTTTCTGTAGGGTTCTGGAGGGCTTTGAGAGGCCTCCCCCCTTGTGTTAGCTGCAGGTAAGCACCCTGTGCAGAGTGCTGGCTGGTGGGAGCATGGGGTCAGTCTGCACTGTCACCCCTGGGATGTCCCTGTGCCTCTGCCAGCTGCACCGGGGCCAGACTCACCTCTCACAGGATTTGTCTGGCACTTTGATCAGTGCCAGACCCCATTTCATCTCAGCCCATGTTCCACGTGGACACCTGGACTCTAAAGGTAAGCAAGGTCCTGCAAGGGAATTGAAGACAGATAGGAACATTTTGTGCCTGCGAAAAGGTCTATTCCCCCCTTGCCACAAGCTTGCATGTCTGGTTTGAAGCACAGGGTAGGAACATTGGCCAAGGGGTTACATCAGCAGGCAAGAGGGGAACTGGATCTTGATGACCTGAAGTGACCTCAGCTTTGCTCTTCTTTAATGATAATTGCTCCTTAGGCTGAGGGAAAGACTTCTCTGCTTTATGCAACATTTCATTTTGACTGCCCAAGTAAGCAAAACTTTGGAAAGGCAAATAGTTAAGGGGGAACTTTCTAAAAATACATCCCCCACATTAAACTAACAATTTAATGGCTACTTTATTTCTTCAATGTAAGAACTTAGAACAAGGAATAATATCCTTATGAGAATTAAAAGCTCATGTTAAAAACAACAGGGGTGCCATTAATGGTGGAATTACATGAGTTGTATTCTCTGTGCCTCATACTCTTGGTACATTAGCTTCTTACAAGTATTATTTAGACACAGCAAACTTGGCTAAACAGACCAAAACAGCTGTTGTCCATTCAAGTTCTATGTCTGGACATAGAAGAGATTCTCCTTGTGTCTGTAAAGAGATTACAGTCAGAGGAGTGTCCCTGAAATCTGTTGATTTACTAATCCTGTGCATGTGAAGAAACCATACCCAGAGAATATGCGTGCTGGATGCAGATATAAGACATACACCACACTGCAGAGGCATCTGCAGATGAGGTTCCTAGGGGAGGCACTGCAGTGCCAGAAGAGAGTTGCCTGGCTGCAATTCAGAAGACCCCATCTCCCTGCTGAAGTTCCTGGTGCAGGCAGAGCAGAGGTGAGAGATGAAGGGCCTGCACCATCTTGCCCCATGAATGATTTCTAAAGCTAAATGGTTGCAAAAATTACTTGCTTATTCATCAGCCCTTGCTGCTAAGAATATTTTTACAATCATTATGTATTAATGATATTATTTCCACACAGATAAGGACTTGGTATAAGAATTGTACAAACACAGAACAAAACCACCGTGCTTACCCCAGGGATGTCACAATCTAAGGAAAAGACAAGGTGAAATTATCCATCTAGAAGAGGGCAAGGAATCAGTGAAGTAACTTTGCCAGAACGACAGCTAGTGGTCTGAAGAGGCTGAGAGGTCAGTTAAGTTCAAATTTATCATTGACACCAAAGCATCTTGATCTGGTCAGATCTAAAAAATGAGAACTAGACAGTTAATACCAGATGACAGAGAGGTGAGGATTAAGGTAAAAAAGACAACTGTATTTGGTACTATAAAGAATACAGGATAAGGTAACAGGGGAGGAGGGATGACAGCACAGATAAATGCCCTTTGTGGCAAAAATATGAATCGATGTAGCAGGACACGAGTGGAAAATTACTGCAGTGCAAGGAGGAAACATTTGGGTGGATATTTTGTTGAGAGAATGGCTGTGGAAGGCTATATCTTAACAGCAGGAGGCAAGGCAACTTTTGAAGGAGTACACGGACAGTGACAGAGATGGGTGGTCAAGGGTGAGGATGGGGCACTGATTTTGAGTCTTGAGTCTGCCTAAGGACATTGTGAAGCAGCATCACTT
Source organism: Trochalopteron elliotii (assembly GCA_024734555.1). Classification (NCBI taxonomy): domain Eukaryota; kingdom Metazoa; phylum Chordata; class Aves; order Passeriformes; family Leiothrichidae; genus Trochalopteron; species Trochalopteron elliotii. The sequence continues at coordinate 8,234,733 of JANPWX010000024.1, forward strand.
GAGTGAAGCAGGTATCAATTCAGTTGATAGGGAGCCAGAAGAAGCTCTTTAAAACAGAGCTCCACAATGTGATTTTTTATTGTGCATTCAGCAAGCTGTGATGCAAGAAAGGAACAGAACATGAACAGCACAGAAATAAGCTTGCATTAGGTAACAATGGCTAGGGAGGAAGGAAAAGGTTAATGGAGGGCATGACAGGGTGGCTCTGAGGAGATACAATGGGATGGGTTCAGAAGATGAGGAGAAGAAGTCTGCAAGAGCTTGGTTCTGTGGAAACCATGAATCTCAATTTCCAGAGTAGACCTCAGACAGACCTTATTCCAAAAAGTCACTCTGTAAATAAAATACAACAGGCTGAATCCACATGCATGTACTATACAAATATTTGCCACCACTCTGATCAAAGTTATTAGGTGATAATGTCCAGCCTTGAAACTGGCCTTGAACAGCATTTATTAAGGTGTTCCACAACTACAGCTATTGCTAAAGATCAGCACATCAAAGTGTACTATCAATCATCCTTGAACCTTGTGCAGAGGACTGCCAGTGAAGCCACACAGAGTATAGTGGAGCCTGACAAATAAGACACACAAGCAGCCATCACCAGCACCATAGAACCACTATTACAATTTATGTATTGACAATAATATGCTGGATAACAAGAGGTAGCTAAAGAAATGCAGAATTTTACTGCTTCTTATGCTTGGCTGGGGAATAATTCTAATAGTTTTGAGGCAAGTTTTTTTCATAACCTAAGAGCCTTTACTTCTAGTTCCTAATTTCAGTATAATACAAATTTTTGTAACAAGTATGTGGTAATAATACGAGAAAGAAAGGGAAATAATTGTTGACACATATATAAATAAAAATACATTCTAGTCTGAAAAATATTAAGTTGTGCCACCAAAGACTACAGGAAAATAAGATTAAAAAATGTTTAAAGTCTTGTTTTGAGAGAGACAGACTACCAAAGTGAGAGTCAGTTCACAGGTTAAGAAACATGAATTAAGTTTCAAAACTCATATAGCCAGTGGAGATCTGGCCAGCACATGCAGGAAGCTGAACACCAGCAGCTGCCACAGTATGTGGTGTTACTTTAGGGTAAACCAAATAAATCTCTAAATTGACGGCACTCACAAGGGGTTTGACTCATTTGTCCCCACACAGGAAGCAGAGATATTTGAAATACCCTGTAGTAACCCGTGTATCTCTAGACTCCCTTCATACAGACTAACAGTCCCAAAAGTCAGGTGTCGAGTCTGTTGACTTCATGGTGTCTTCAGAAACTGAAAAGCTCCAGGAATCCAACTGAGGGATGGCTGCCTCATCAAGCCCTAAACCTCTACTGAACAGAACGGGAGCTGGACATTTTGCTCATACATAAATGTGCACAGGTAGATGCCTACAGTTAGGTGCCATAATCTTTGAACTGAATCCCATTCTCAGAGTTTTGAGGATCATAGAAGAAATGTAAGCTCTGAATTCAGTTTTGGTCATCAGCTTTCAAAGGCAAATTTTTATTTCAACAGGAATAATAGCTATTGAGCATATAAATAATAAAATTGCCCTGCAGATTTCTGCTCTTGATTACACTCTGAAAGGAGGTCCTGGAGACACAGTGTTTTTTGATTTAGGAATTGTATCATGTAATTTTTGCATAAACCAAGGGAGTCAAGATTGCACTGATCTGGAAAATACTTTGGCCAACTACTTCTGAGGGAAAAATGCAAATTGTAGTCACTCAAACCAGCTATACAGGGTTCATATTTCCTGAAATACGAATTTCATTTGGAAATAGGAAAATTAATTCTTTCCTTCCATTGTATTCAAAAATACGTTCCGTTGTATTCAAAATGACACATTCCTGGTTTTCTTCCCATTTAAAAACCTTTCATTTCAAAATTGCTTCAAGTTAAAAGATTAAAAGATGGAAAGTGCATGATTTTATTTAATTTGATCTATACTGGCTGTCACAATGTTTTGGTTTGCTGAAAACTGACATATTTGACTTAGGTCAAATCTACTAAACGGCTATCATCCAATTCTCTCTGGAATTAATTATTTTCGTAACTTCCCTAGTAAGTAAAATTTCTTTTCAATCTTACCCATAGAACTATGGGTACCAGCCACTCATGTATCGAAATCTATGAAAAACTCATACAGTATTTACTTTTGAAAACATTTACCAACCAATTCTTTGGAGTTCTTACCCAGTAAAAGTTCCCTATGACACTTAGCACTGGTTTGCTTCCTGTCTTGTCAAGATCAGAAGGAACTTGATCTAAAAATTTCACCACAGGAAATGAAATCATTGGGTACTGCTCTTGAAATCCTCCTCTATAACATTTACAGTAAGGACACAAACCAACTTTGTATATTTTTGTTAACTTGAGAGAACAGAAGAGATGTATCCAAGCAGATTCCAAAAAAGTATTTTCTATCTATTGCTGTATGCACAAATACAGATCCATCAAACTAGAAAGATGTTTCTGTCTGCTGACATTAATTTTTGGTATGCAGTGTTTCATGACTGTCACAGCCATAAGGCACAAAGCAGTTGGTGAGATGCATGTTGCACAAACCATTTTCCATAAATATTCAGGTGCAGTGTTGCATCTTGGTTTTCTACTTAATAATACAACAGAAAAGACCAACTCCCAAATTCCTAATCACAAATCAAAGTCACTGACTGCTATCTTACAATACTATATTTTTGGTTTTCTATTTATTTTGATAAGCTTCTGCACATTTACTTTTGTTTCTGCATGAGAATTTTATTAATTTACTTGCTTATACAGAGAGCAAAGGAAAACAGTGTCAACTAATGGAAGCTAAAAAATCCTGTCTTGCTCAGCTCATAGATGCATGTCAAATCTACTTCCATTGTTACTTCCTCCCCACAAAACTCAGAAAGAAATTACATTCATTAATCATATAATTCAAAGAAATAATTCCAAAGAAACCAAAAGAAAACTGGAAAACTCGTCTTGGTTAGAATTCTACCCAAAATGACAATCTCACTAGGATGCAATATAAAAAATTAAGTCATATTAAAAAAATTCATAAAGTCATGATTCTAAGAGCAAAGATTATGTTTTGGTCTTTGGGGTCATTCCCTTTCTTAACACCTATTCCCAACATTTGTGAAATAAAGGGAAAGAAATCCTTCTTCAAAGAGTTGTCACTGGTGACAGTGGTCCCAAACAGGTCCACAAACCTTTACCTTTCCATTTGACATGTGCATCACATCTGTCTTTTTCCTCTGCCAGGCAAATCATAGACTCATAGAGCAGTTTGGGTTGGAAAGGACCTTGAAAGGTCACCTAGTCCAGATCCCCCTCTGCAATGAGCAGGGACATTTTCAACTACAGCACAGCCCAGTCCCACCTGACTTTTAATGTTTCCAGGGATGGGGCATCTACCGCTTCTCTGGGCATCCAGTTCTGGTGTCTCACCACCCATACCATAAAAAAAAATTCTTCATCTCTAGTCTCCTCTTTTAGTTTAAAAACTTCACCCCTTGTTCTATTGCAACAGGCCCTGCTAAAAAGTCTGCTCCCATCTTTCTTACAGGCCCCTTTAAGTTCTGAAAGACTGCAAGAAAGTCTCACCGGAACCTCATCTTCTCCAGGCTGTATAACCCCAATTGTCTCAGACTGCATTCATAGGAGAGGTGCTCCAGCTCTCTCTTTACTTTTGTGGGCCTTCATTGGACTCACTCCTCATTCCTGTGTTGAGGACCCCAGAGTTGGACACAGCACTTCAGGTGAGGTCTCTGTTCAGGTGACAGCAGGGTAGAGGGGCAGAATCACCTCTTCTTTTGATGCAGCCCAGGACACATTTGGCTTTCTGGGCTGTGAATGCACATTGCTGGATTATGCCCAGCTTTTCATCCACCAGCACCCTTCAAGTCCTTCCCCACAGAGCTGCTCCCAATGCCTTCACTCCCTAGCCTGTGTTGGTACCAAGAATTGCCCTGAAGTAGTTGCAGGACCCTGCACTTGACCTTGTTTAACCTCTGATGCAGTGTTCAGAGGAAGATCATAACAAGATCACTTGCGGCTCAAGATTTGTTTTGTTTTGTTTGCCTTTTAACTTCCTTATCTATAAAACTTATTGGATCACAGGGTGAGAACAAATTCCTGCTGACTTCTACAGCAATTCCATCTGTTCTGCTTTAGAACACAGAGGAACAAGAAAAAATAAAAGAAAAACAATAGAAAGGAGAAGTACTCTCACAAAATAGGTTGCGCTATCTGCAGTTTTTAGCATGTCACGGGTTGACAGCTGCAATGATGGCTAAAATCACATTACTGGGGTAAAACTGGGATGGCAATACTGCCAAAGTGGCCTGAACTTAAGTTAAACATGATAATTGTTCACTTAGACAAAAAAGTTAGAAGATAATCAATGCCTTTGATATGAAAAATTTAGCTTAGCTATGGGGAAAAAGTGCAGAGTGTAAAAAGCAGAATCCATTAGTGATGTTTGCGTGAAAAGTGACAATCTTTCATTACTGAGTTGAGGAAGGGTTGTTTTCTTCTGTTTTAATATATTTCTTCCAAAAACGTTTCTTAAATACTGACAAAAATATTTTCTCAGAAAGAAGGTGAATCCTTGGAATACAAACTAATGTGATCAGCCACCCAAGCAACTCATTACTCAAGCAGAAGCATTAGTTGCAGAGGATCAAAAAAATGGATGAGGTGCAACAGAATAGATGAGATCCTGATAGTACAGAATGAAACTTTGCTGTCAGAAGACTTCCTCTGTTTCAGTGGCAGGTGTTTAAGAAGGCAAAAATAGCAAAAAAAGGAATGGTATTTATCAGAGATGGGCAGTCACTTCATGGAAAGTATAGACTATGAGTGCTATCATAGCTGGAATAAGAAAGCAATGTCTTTCCTTGTCACATCTGTTGAAGATTTTCTAGGAGAAATACCTGATATGAATTATAATCTATTCTTCCCTCAGAATGTCAAGATAAAGAAAGGAGAAAGAACCTCCCCCTAATCATTTGCCAGGACCTCAGTAGTATAGTTATGGGGTTTTTAAACTCCGTGTTTCAGAATTAAATATCCTTGTAACTGTGAACAAGCTTTCTATAACAATGCTACAGAATCTCTAGTTCACTGCATATATTACAAAAATCTGTATTATTGACTCTCACATTTTTACTCTACAGGAAAGATACTGATTTGTTCATCTAAGAGTATCATGGAATCATAGAAAGGTTTAGATTGGAAGAGAGCTTAAGAATCATCTTGATTCCAAACCACCTGCGACAGGCAAGGACACATTCTATTAGACCAGGTTGCTGAAATCCCCATCCCCATCCCCCATACTGGCCTTGACCACTTCCAGGAATGGGGCATCCACAACTTCTCCGGGCAGCCTGTTCCAGTGCCTCACCTCTCTCACAGAGAATTCTCTAATTCCTTCTAATATCTAATCTAAATCTCCTTTCCATTTGAAGCCATTCCCCCTCATCCTGTCACTACATACTCTTAAAATTAGTCCTTCTCCATCATTCCTGAAGGCTCCCTTTGGGTATTGGAAGACAGCAATTAGGTCACCCCAAAGCCTTCTCTTTTCCAGGCTTAACAATCCCAATTCTCTGTCTTTCCTCATAGGAGAGGTGCATTATCCCTCTGATCATCTTCTTAACAAGTTTATTAGCAAAATGTAGCTTTCTTAATAATAAAGACATCTCACTCTTTTAACAGCACTTAATAAGTTGCTAGTGTGCTTGTACAAAGCCAGCAGCACTCTCTGAAGTTGGATAGGCTACTCTTCTAAAAAAACTCGTAAAGTTAAATGCGTGTTTGTTTGGTGGCCCTGACTATGAGTAAAGGCCATTTGGAAATCACTGACTCGGGGTCACCTCTACCTGCTGTGCTTGCGCAGTCGGTTGGGTAATAACACCCACAGAGACAACGAAGGCAAACAGACCTTGCCAGGTTGACATGTTCTGATTCTGGATATCAGTCAAAGCAGTAGGAGCTAGAATTGATGGGAACAATAACACAGTTATGAATCTGTGTAAGAGCATCCGTGGACGGCAGGGAGAGGGAACTCTGCCAACTTGAGACATTCTAGAACATGTGGTTTTATTGCAAGGGTCGTGGGTAAAAAGGGCCTTGCCTTCAGCCACCAGCCTTGGCTGAAGGGAAGTCCCAAAGAGTGAGGGAGAGAGAGAACAAGAGGGTAAGAGGTAAGAGGGGAGAAAGCAAGAGAGCCAGAGAGAGGTGGCAGGGGTTGGAGCGCAGGGGCAAGAGAGCTAGAGAGAGAGCATCAGAGAGCGAGGTCTTTGTTACAATACATTATATCTCCTTTTGTGTTGAATATTCTAATTTACACTAACCAACCAGTACATGACACAAAACCCTATAGAATCTACACATAGCCTATAAGAACTACTACATTACCATACTGTGTTATATTTTAAACTCTAAAAACTACTCTTTAGACTATTCTCTTTTGCTACATTGACCTTTGGATTACTTAGCCAGCAGAAAAGTATTGTTCAATCAAGAGGGATTCTCCTTCAGCTGGCTAGGCTATTGTTTTCAGGTTATACAGTAACTAAGGCTCAGTATCCTACAACTCAAAGCAAGCTTTCATTTCTATTTCGATTATAGGTTTCATATTTTCAGAATCTTTTCCTAAGCAATCATATTTGTAAGGTTTCCCTGATTCATCTTCCCCAACAAATCTGATTTTTTATTGTTTCAAAGATTTTTTGCAGTAGGGCCTGAAGATTGCAACTACAACTGGGCAGCTACTATTTTTCAGAACTGCAGACATGCTGAGAGACATGAAACCAGCCACGAAAAACCTAGGCTGAAAGCATTGAACATAAAGTTCATTATTCTCATGGGTGCCTACAGGCAGGCCAGTAGGAATTGCTTAGGAAGACAGAATCTAAAGAGACTTTCTGTACATGCATAAAATAATATTTTGATGAGTAAATAAATGAAAACCTCTGTGTGGAAGAGGTCAGTACAGGTTAGAGAAGAAATGTGAAGAATCAAAGTTCTTCCAAAATCCTTTCAAGGTTCTGGTTTTCTCACATTTATTTATTTGCCGACATTCCACATCCTTATCATACATGTGACCTAAGCTTCTTTCTTAAACTGGGCCATGAGATACTATTACAAACACACAAAATCCAGACAGAACTGGATTCCAAAGGCCAGGCTCTGCAACAACAGGAATACAGAAAACACTAGCTAAATCAATCTTATATATTATTGAGTCCTTTGGTGGCAGGGTGTGTGTGGTTTATCCAAACTTTTCCAGTCTTGGGATTTAAGAGAGAGGGGAAAAAAAGTGAATCTGAACCCTGGGAAAATCATTTTAAGGTCTAATTGTCTGATCTCTCCACAGAAACATTCACTTCTTTCAGCAACCAAATTCTGGCTTACAATTTTTTGTGTGCTGACCAAGGTTACCAAGAAGTTTCAGCTTGGTATAATATCTGTGTCTGTTTCCATGAAATACAGTTTTCAGGAATAGGCCTTAGAAAATTAAACAAATTATTGGACTATAAGAGCAGGAGCAAATAATTTAGTAAAAAGCTTTTGACATAACCATTTGCCTATATTCACTTATGCTCCCTCCTCTGCTTTCAATGATTCCTTTTAGACTACAGGATTTGAGGGCTGCTATGGGAAGAAGTCCTGCATTAATAACAACATGCAGGAATATAATTTTATAGTTAAAAGAGGTGAAAGCATACATGTGAAAACAATATCAAAACAAGAGAACCAATACTAAAAAAGTGATAAATAAAAAAATGGAAAGTACTATTGACATGTATTCAGATACTCATTCATGGACAAAAAGTGGTAGCATTTTTCTGCAATTGGAGGCAAAGTCTTCTCTGCTGAAAATTTCTCAATTTCTTATACCAGGAATCAGTTTGCTAAGTGAAGAAGAATTCAAATGCAAATAGAAGTAAATATGTTATCTATATTTTTCTCTATCAACTGGAAGCTTTCAGAAAAACTAGCACTTACACTTTTACATTCAGGCTGGGGCACTGGCTGGCAAAATCTAGTTCAAAATGGACTAAACTGTCATGAAAGACTGTAAGGACATTTATGTTCTGATCATTTGATTAATGATGACTTGTGTAATTTCATTAGGAACAGTCATAAACAAAAATTAATTCTTTGCACTGAAATGGAAATTTGTCTGCAGTTTACAGAAGGCAGACACTGAAGTTCTGAGGTTTTCATTGGTGCAAAACACTGTAGAAAGCTATTGTCATAAAAAGTTCACAGAAATGAAAATTTAATTTGGAAATCAGAAAATTTATTTTGTCCTCAAAGTGCAATTATTAGGTAGTGTTAAGGTTAGAGCTAGTAAACACTATGAATGGTTTTGTTTTTTCTTTATCTAGAACAGACAATCAAAATTCTTATATCAGCACCTAGTAAGTTACTAAGAATTACATGAAATAAATACCAATTTCATGGCCCAGCATAAACAATCCCTTCTATTCAAACTTCAGCTAGACACATCATATTAGAAAAATGACTCAGGGTTATTCCCATTTGTCAATTCTTGCTTGTTACTAATTAAATTATTTAAGAGCTCACCAAATTAACTTGGACTGAAGAAGGTTTATAAATGTAAAATGGTAGCTCTTCCAGAATAATTCCCTGAAGGATTTTTTTTTTTAATTCCACAGTTAAGAATTTCTCTCTTGGTTTATCTTAACACAGTGTGGAATAACAAATCTATCTTCTCATATCCCTGAAAAAGAGCTAAACAACATAGCTTGTAGATCACATATTTAACTCCAGAGCAGACAGCTCCCAGTGAACAGAAAAAACCCTCCCCATTTCTGTTTTAGATGATGAAGTTTTTAAACATATTTTCTTTGCTTTAACCTTCAGGTGTGCTGCCAGGGAGCTCTTAGATTATGGGCAGAACAAGACCATTACTAAAGGAGAATTGCAACTAAGAAGTGTAAGAAGTTGAGTTCTAGTCTGTAATCTGAATTCTCTGATGTTCAGCAGACTTTTTTTGGAAGGCCTGTAATGGAAATTTTGAGGATGTACAGTGATTTATGTAACATTTCCAGCCCTTTGAATATGAAACATACATCAGCATTATTAAGACTACACAAAGGCAAAGCAAGTTACTTTTCAAAAACTAAGCAATTTTATTTTACTCAGTATCAATCCCAAATTTGGTTTAATTTAAACAAATCTTACAGAAAGCCAGCATAAAAATGAGATACAAACAAACAAACAAACCCCAAACCCAAACAAACAACAAAAAAGGAAGTTGATTTTCAAGGCTGGTTCATTCCAGTAATTCAGCTATTGAAAGAGGTGTTTGAATTTCCCTTTGAGAATAACTGAACTGAATTTCCATTTTTGTACATGCTTCTAATTTGTGTTATGCTTTTCTCTACCAAACAGTTGTCTAATACTTTCCCCTCCTGGGAAGTAACTGCCCACTTTCAATTTCTTCCTTGTAAGTTACCTGTTTTGAGCTATTCTAAGATAAGAAATTTAACTTAGGACCAAAGACTCAATGAAATGTTCTCTTGAAAGAGAGGTCCTTAAGAAGCAGAACCAGCACCATAAGCTCAAATTTGATCAAACTCACTAATAACAAACACAGGGATTAAAATCATCTCCCAGTCACAAAGTCAATTGTGTAAACCTCAGTTGGGTGTAGATGGTTCTACTGCACTGTCTTCATCTAACCCCACTCCAGGACCAGTGCTTTCCAAGCTAAATAGAAGCAGCCTCATTTTTAATGTTTTCAGGAACCCATTCCAATTATACCCATTCTACAGAAACACCAGAAGCTGACTGCTTTTGGCATGCCATTGATTCAGTATTTATCTTGCTGCTCACTGTTGCACCTGCCCAGAGAGCAGCACATGTCTATGCTGAGGCCTGCCAGCTTTAAGCAGCACAAGCAAGGGGAAGAAGCATTTCTGTCTCTTCTCCCTGCACAAAGCAAGATAATTGAAAGACCAAGGGAGCTGTAACTTGGTGCAAGCAACTAAGCAGGGAGCTAGCAAGTAGCACCTCAGAGTATTTGTGTGTTCTTCCTTGCTTCATTTAATATTGGACAGATTTTCATCAAAGAGCAAGAACAGCATGAGATAACTGTTAATATATGCTAATTATACAAGTGTGCCTGGTAGTTTAATTAAAGCAGAATGTTTATGAACATCTCAGTGTGCTGCTGAGAAAAAAAAAAAAAAAAAACAAAAAACAAAAACAAACCCCCAAAACTAACAAGGCTATGTTTATCCAGAATAAATTATTACAGTGTTTTCTTTAAAGAAAACATTCAGGTTCTGATTATTTGGCTCTTGTGTGATAAAAGATTTCTAGGAAAGTCAAGCAGAGGTGAACCCTGAGCCTTACATAGGCTGCCTACAAGAGCAAGCAATAGGATTATCACCTGTATTTAATGGAAACTAAATGCAACTCCCAGGCTTAGCAACCTTACTGTGAGAGAAAGATCATCATCCTCTACCAAGTTTTTTCTCCCTTGTAGCCAGTCCTAACTGCATATCCATAGTGGTCTGCACTTAAAGAACAGTTTTGTGCCAAAAATGTCAAGATGTTAGCTACGAGTGACAATTTATAGTAATAAAAGCTATGACATAAAATGATGAGACAGAAGATTACATAGGCTTTCAAGTACAAAGAAGCAGTGAAATATTTAAGCACTGATACATTTTCTTAGTGCCTGACAAAATAATGCCAACTTCTGGGACCCCCCAGTTACTCCCAGTTGCCATTAAACACTAAAATTTAACAGCTATTTGAAAAGAAGAGACTGTGCTAGTATGTAGCTGTAGGTTTTTGCATAAGAGGGAATAACCTTAACAATTTAGTTAACCCCTTTCCTTCCTACTCCTTAATCAATAATGGTCTTCAGAAGTAATAAGTAATGTAACTTTGCCTATATTCTGAATGGAAATATGCCCAAACCACAGACTGCCTAAAAACCACAGACTGCCTAAAATCGGTATAATGAACTTTGGCCTCGCATTTATACAGAGAATTGTTAGTATATTGTATATAAAATGCAAGCACAGTACATGACAATTCCCTTATGTTTAGGCTTAAATATTTGGCACACAACACAATCACCACTTTATCACAACATAAATTTGGAATAACACAAGAAGTCTTGTCTGTGATCTTAAACATAAACTTTAATTACTTAGCACATGAAATGAATTATGATTAAAATCATGCAGATATTCAGACTGTAAAACAAAATACTTCAAATACAATTGCATGTTTCAAATCTAGTCAGTCAAATATCTACTTTGAGGTAAAAACGTAAGAATATATTAAGCAATTATAACCTTAACATAAATAAACAAGTATTGATATTTTCAGAACAAAATAAACATGGAAAACAGCTATTTTTAACACATATTGGTACAAGAGATACAGCCCACCTACTCTCCTTCAGAGTGTGATCCACTCTCTGATATAAATCCAAAAGCACTAAAAAATTGCATACTACTAAAGCACAGCAGCCAGTTTCCCCCAACAAAAGACTCCTACCTGCTTACTGCAGTCTTGGGGAAAGTTTTTTTTAAAAATATATCATTTCAAAGATGAAGGGATTTAATTATACAGCTTCCAAACAAGCACAGTGAAAGCAGCACAACCAAATCCCCAGTGAACACTACAAAATGCCTTTGGCCAAAATTCCAAATATAAAAAACTGAAATTCAGATCAAAAATACCAATTAACACGTTTATACTGTCACTTGCATGCACAAAAGAAGACCAGTTCTGTGTTTGTGCATCTCAGTGTATTTTTGTTTGGGGTTGTTTAAGTAACTGTTTGTGTAAAGAAACACATCGCTGTACAGGGTCCAACTGAATATTCAGATTCAAAATGACCATAGGCCTCCTCTAAATCACATAATTTCCCCAGATGACAGTGGTCTCTCACATTTCTCTACCTTTCAAGAAGAAAAAAATTCATATTTATTTTCATCACAAGTAGTACAACTAGAATACAAACAAGAACATTCTATTATAGTCTCCAACAGCTGAGGTTTGCATCTCCTGAATTCATACAAGCAACAATACAAGGAAAATGACATAAAAACTAGAATATAAATATTATACTACAACATGAAACACTACAAATAGAATGTACAAAAATTATATTAGGGCATTAATTATCTGTAAACCTATTAAAAAGAACACCTTAATATTAATACAATTTGCAAGGTAAACATAACCTACAGTCTAAGTTTTCAAATGGCTGTTTGTCAATGCAGCATAGAACATTTCCATATAGTGCAAATCTTACCAACTGTATGAAAGATACTGTCCCCTTCAGAAAAATGCTCCTTTCCCCATCCCCCTCAAAACAGTGAGTCACAAAATCCTATCTCATTTCACATTTAGTATAAGATGTGGTTTGAAACATACTAACATACAGAACCTTAATTTTAACACTGAAAAAAGGCTGAATAATGTTGAGAAATTAAAAAAAAGAAGTTAGATATGTTATAGCTGGAAGACATTAAATCCAAAAATATGATCCCTAGAAAAGAGGAAATAAAAAGACACTGATATTTCCTTTCTTTCATCTGTTGGAAACATATTGTATGACAGTACAGCAAGGTCCCTATATTGTACAACAACCACAAGATTACTTTAATTGCTGAAGAATCACAGTGTTAAGTATATCTGCTTCTTGTAGTGTCAGGCTCTCATCTGTTAGCTCTTTATTTGGAAAGGTAGTCACAAGAACAAAATCCGTTGTTGCAAAAGCTGGACGGGACTGGATAATGAAATCTCGAATATGCTTAATCCTGTGAAAAGGACATGGACATGAAAACTCTGTATGATTCCATCTGACATACAACTCTGAACATTAAGATGACCACAGAACACAAAACCACCAAGCAAACTAAACCACTAAGTAAGTTCTGGATTTCACATTTCTCTTTGATACAGATGACTAATGATTGTAGCCTACTATTTTTTGGTTCTTGCATTAGAAAACCCTGAAAAATTATAGTGAATGTTGCTTGTTTTCTCAAATAACAGAAACAAAATTTGTTACATGGAAGTATATTGCAAACTGATACCTAACACAAGATGTCAAGTAATTTCAACATCACTGTTCAAAGTTCCATTATTTATTAGTATATTCCAAAAAGGTGAAATTATTAATGGAAGAAAGAATCTTAAAAGATATGTTGACAGTGAAGAGAAAGCAGAGAGGAATTATTAATGCACTTCAGTAGCAAGAGGTTTCCCCTACTTTCATTTGGCAGTGAACTTCTGAACAATAGTTAATAAAACAGTCACATGAACAATATAAAAGAATAATATAATTTTCTAAGACAGGGATAAAAAATAGTATTTTAGAGATAAAATCCTGAAATTTGAGGTTTTTCTATTAAGACATTAAGCTGAGAATAAATCTGTGAAGATCTTTTGCAATTAGTAACTTGGAAAATTACTGTAGAGAAATAATCAGGGATTTCAGCTTTCTATTAGTCTTCAAGGCCTGTGACATAAATAATGCACTTTAGCAGCTGATTTTGATCATATGTATGGCAAAGATAACCATAAAGATTCACAGTCAAGAAACAGTTAGTAATAATTAAACAAGCTCCTGTCAACACAATCTAGGTTGTTACAGATGTTACTGGCAAGTTTACCACTTCTACCTTTCCCTGCAGACAGAAGAACACACAACTCAGCTACAGAGGCTCCCAAAAAGCCCTATGAGTTTGTCTCAGCCACTTCTCAGCAGATATTGTGAAGAAAGGGCCTGTACTCAGGACATATTATCAGGCCTAAACTATCAAAAAATACTGTTGTATCTTCCTCCCTGCTGGCATCTCAGCTAAAATTTCCTCTCTGTGGTCTGGAAATAGATGAGCTGTCCATGTAGAAATCTTAACATGGAACTGAGTCCATGCTAAAACCATCTCCAAGTCAGGATTCAAGCTGCAGCTAACACAACTGTATAGATTTCAAATTAAGGCTGGCCTTCACAGTGCTTAAGCGTGGGTGGAACTGCTGCCCAAATCTCTGCCCTCTGCCCAAAGATCTCTCAGCGGTGCAGAGCAGAGCTTTGCAGAACCTTGCACTATTCACAATCTCTAAGGCAAATAAATGGGGTCGGCCAACACCATTTGTGGCACTGCCCCAACATCAATAAAACTGGTGCCAAGCTCTAATCAGCAAAGCTACTAACAAATCTAAAACCACCATCAAGTTCACACACTGCCAATTCTTAGGAGATGACCATCCAAAACAGAAGGTGGTTCTCGGGATTATGCCCAACCCACATGCCGGAATTGCAAATGAGCATGAAGTGTCTATATACCCTTCTCCACATGGGCTGCAGTCTACACTTACAGCCAGTGTCATGTTTTGTTACAACCTTGAATATAACACGGTAGAAAGCTGGAATTCTTGATTATGGGTCACAGGATTTCTCTGCCCATAGTGTGGACTACATTCCAATTGAGGCTATACTCCATACTTTGCAATAAAGTGCTGTCACAGTGTTTCCCAAGTAATCCACCTGGTCCTCCCAAGGAGGACTATAGAGTGGGGCTATACAGATTTCAGCTGTCCTGTGAACAGTTACGGCTTGTACTAGGTCCTTAAAAAAATCAAAGGACATTGGTTATAAAATTGGTTACTGGTAAAATAAAATTGCTAATCGGTTATAAAAGTTTGTACAGAAGATGCAGTTATCCAACATACTGTGTTTCTAAGTACAGAATTGTTGACAGCCCGTTTATCATATATCTATGTAAGGCAAGTGACACAGAACTATACATTTCAGCAAGGCTGGCATTTCCCTCTTTTTGATGTCTTCCTGAGACTCATTTAATGACAAAGCACAAACTTATTGAATAGTTACTGTTACCTGCGTTGATGCAGAATAAATTTACCTGTGTGTTTGATTAAATCTTTGTATTAACCGGCTTCCATCTGCTAATCTAATTTGAATTTTAGTTGCTGGCATGGAATCATCAATCAGAACAGGTGCATTAAGAATGGATTTCTCCTCCTCCTCTGGGGAAGACGGTGTGCTGACTATTTCAGGTGTAAGGCTATAAGGATTGGAAAAAAAATCCAGATGTTACTAATAGAACAACGACAAAGTAATCTGAAATTTTCCATCACAGGAATGAAGCAGCATATGAATACAGAGCACAGAACAGATCTAGCTTTTTTCACCTTCCAAGTTTTTGCCCTTCACCACTGAAAGCTTTGAATCGCAGTCTGGGCTTCACATATTCCTGTTCTTGGTGATCTTCCATATCCAAATTTACCTGGCCACCATGAACAAGTCGCTGCAGTTCCAAAGGAATTTCCCTTAATTACAAAAATAATACATTACAATAATTACACTTTCAATTACATTCTGAACAGCAAAAAGAAATCATCCAAAAAGTACACAGTATGAGTCAATACTAATATTATGTATACTTTGAAAGTCACATTCAATTGTTTTATGAATTGATTTCATCCTAAAAGAAGAAAAAAAAGAATCAGTGAACTAACAGTTCAAACCTACAACATACTGACAGCTGAATCACAGAATGAGCTAGGAAAAAAATGTGTGTGTTAAAGCTGTTGTAACAAGTACCATTCAGAGTTAAACCACCAAAGGAACCAATGTATTCCAAATTTTTAAGTGCCCCATGCATCTGATGACAAATACAGACTTTATTTTATGGATTCAGGCAAAGACGTCTGGAGCTTTTAGGAAGTGTGTGGAGAAAGGATTTTTCTTCACTTCACTTCAAAGACATACCTCAAAAAAGTTGTCATTTTAACCTACCCTCTTTTAACAGACTCCAGAAATTGAGCATTTGTTGGATCTGAATAGGATCTCAACTCGCCGTCATCTAAACTGAATCCGTTCCTCCACAGTTTCAGCAAAATCTGAACCTATGAAGCAAAACAAGTAAAAAAAAGTGAAGAAAGACAAATAAGGCATTACAATTTCAAACAGACTAGTTATAGCTATTTTGATCTATAATAAACAGATTCTGTACAAGACCACGAACAAGAAGGAAAATGACAAAATAAGAACAATACATTGCACTGTAACTGTCATTGTTAGATTATTTTTGAAAAAGCCCAGTAGTTATAGACTATCTTCTTCTAGATCACTTTCCCACCTCAGGAAAAAGAAACTAAATCTGCTATCCATGACATAACATATGATATAGTGAGGGTGTAGTGATCTTCACAGTGTTCCAATTACTTTCAAAAGCAGTAAACACTTTGATTGAGAAATTAAGAAATAAACCCATAAAATTACAAATTACTGCTGATACATCAGTTACAGTAAAACCTACACTTTCCTCAAATTATTACATGCTGAGCTCCAACAAAGCTGAAGGTAGCTCCATTCAGCTCAAATGGTAAGAATCCTGGGAACCAGACTGCTTTGCTCCCTTCTTATTTTGCTACATCCTGCATGAAAGGTCCAGCCAGGCTCTTTCAGCTTCAAAACCTGCACCTCTCTTCCAAGTGCTTTGCCATCCAGCAAAACTAGGCTTTCCCAGCCAGTATAACTGACCTTCCCTTAAAATTATTTATGCTCCCAGTTATGGAAAGCCCACTCCAACAAGAATCTGGTTGGGTACAGCTGGCTGTTACTTGGAGTAGAAGGATTACTAAAGAGTAGAAGGCAGCAGCTCTATGCGTGGCATGACAGCACCCCCTAGCCAGAACCACATCCTTTGGCCTTAGTATTTGTTTCTAGACAAGCTGAAAATTTGCTTTAACCATTCACAAAAACAGCAAAGTGCAGAGAACTTTGTCTCTCCCCACCCTCTCCTTCACATCCTGCTTTTTAAGTGATAGGAAGGAAAGGCCTCTAACCTGCTGCTTCACCTTCCCTAGGTGAAGCATCCCTCCCATCCATGCCCTCCAGTCTGAGATGGGCTGCTTTGCAAGCCACAAGAAGAATCAATTCCTAAAAGGATTAAAATGTTAGCATAGCTAAGAGAATCCAGGACAACACCTGGTGGAAAACAACAGAAAAGGAGGTGTGCTAAGAATTTTAAAGTAATTTACACCTGGCAGTTCCAAAATGGAAGGCCTTAGGGGTATCCAATAAACATCTCTTTAGATACTTCAACAATTTCTACTGAACATGTAGCTAATACTTAGATTTTTTTCCTCACAGACACAGTTACAGTAATACTGGCATTTCAAGGTGTAAACATGATTAAGCAGGCCTCTGCTGGAGGTTCTGTTTTCTGCTATGAATTTTACTTACATCCTGATTTTCTCCATATATGTATTCAGAGTGCTTTTGTGATGAGTCACCCAGTCTGTATCCACCACCAGAAAATGACTGAAAAAATACAAAGAAAAGCTTATAAAATAATTATCTGAAACAGTTCATTAAAATTCTTACCTAGGTGCAAAAAAAAGAAAAAAGAAAAAAAAAGACATCTACAAGCTTGCTTCTGTGACAAAAAGAAAATACTGTTCTATCATATTTTCTAAGTGGAAAATTATATCTAGCAGCCATAGTCAGGTTAAGCAAGCTTTGTGACACATTTCAACTTCTGTTTTGTGCACGTTTTCAAATATAAGAATCATAGAATACTTCAGGAAGAGTATTGGAAGAGACCTTTAAAGGTCACAAACTTGAATGTTTTCAGGAATGGAGCATGTACCACCTCCCTGAGCAACCTTTTCCAGTGTTTTACCACACTCACTGTAAAAAATGTCTCTCTTATATCTAGTGTGAATCTATCCTCTTTTAATTTAAAACCTTTACCCCTCGTCCAACCAAAACAGAACCTGCTAAAAAGTCTATCCCCATCTTTCTTGCAGGCCCCCTTTAAGTACTCTAAGGCTGCAATAAGGTCTTCCCAGACCCTTGTTTCCTCCAGACTGAACAATCCCAACTCTCTCAGCCTTTCCTCAAAGGAGAGGTGCTCCATCCCTCTGATTATTTTTGTGGCTTTCCTCTGGACTTGCTCTAACAGGTCCATGCCCTTCTTGTGCTGTGGATCCCAGAGCTGGATGAAGCACTCCAGGTGGGCTCTCACCAGAGTGGAGCAGAGGGGCAGCACCCCCTTCCTGACCCTGGTGCCCACACTTCTTGTGATGCAGCCCAGGACATGTTTGGCTCTGTGCTCTGAGTGCACATTGCTGGGTCATGTCCAACTTTTCATCCACCAGCACCCCCAAGTCCTTCCCCAGAATTGCTCTTGATCCCTTCATCCTCCAGCCTGTGCTGATACTTGGGGGCTGCCCTGATGCAGAGGCAGGATTCTGCATCTGGTGTTGTTGACCTCATGAGGCTCCCAGGAGCCCACTTCTTAAGCTTGTCCACCTCCCTCTGGATGGCATCCATGACCTCAGGCATGCCAAAAGCAACACTCAGCCTGGTGTCACCTGCAGTCTTGCTGAGGGTGCACTCAACCCCACTGTCTGTGTTACTGATGAAGACATGAAACAGCACTGGTCCCTCTATGGATACGCTGTCACCAACCTCCATCTGGACACTGAACTGTTGACCACAACTCTCTAGGAGCAATTCTATAGGTAATATTTGGGATGCAAATTTAGTCTGGTTTCTTATTTAATCAACTGTAATTAAAAACAAAGCATATAATTACATTTCATGATGATTTCTAATGATTTCCTCTGAAATTGTGTGGTTCTTTCTCTTTATTTTCTAGAGCAAGCTGTTTGAACACAGACAATATAAAACTGTGTTGAGCAAATCTGCTACTTGCAAATCACAGAAAGAGATACTTGCTCTCCTGTGGTTTGGTGAATTTTAGAGACACAAATGTAAAGAGAGATCAACACATTTCTTAACTTTTACCTTGGCTTTACTGAAATCACCAGATGCCCTCGAGGCTTCATCTAATGGGACAGCCCCATGCTCTTTTGCTTCCTTGAAGAGTTCAGCAACAATTTTACTCGGATTATTAGAAGCCCCAGAAATCTGTAATCCTCTATATTCTGAGTCACCTGAATAAAATCTTTAGAATAGTAATGCACATAAGCAACAATGCTTTAAACAACAAGCACAGCTTTTCTTTTTTCATCAAAAGAAAAAAAAATCAATGAACAAAGAGACAAATTTGGCACAAAACCTTTTCATTCTGATAAATGTTTCACTTGGTTCTGACCTCCTCAACAATCCAAGCAGCACTATACCAAAGACATTTGACTAACAAAGAACTGAAGTGCCTTCTGGAACAGATCCCAAAGATCAGAGGGCAAGGCCATAAGTTTTAAGTGAACACAGTCCTGATGGAGTTGGGCATCTTACATGGCTGTCACCAATTCCCAGAAAGACTGATTTCCTCAGGGGTGTCCTGTCATGGGACTGTGCCTGGATTGGACAGAATATAAATTCACAGCTAACACCACCTTAGCAGAAAAAGTATAAAACTGTTCTTGGAAAACCTGAACAGTGCCACAGTTTGATTTTTTAACTCAAAGATCTAATATACTTCCATTCCCAACAGTATCAGAAATGGAAAATTTTAAATAAATATAATTAACCTTTCAAGGCATTTTAAAACTGCAGAAGCTGTTGTGAAAGCTAATTTGTTGAGTTTTTTTCTTCACAGTGCCATTACTAGCTCTTGAAGACAAAATGTTAAACTACAAACAATTCTGTTCAAAACTGTATCTACTTGATGATGAAGATATTCCTCGAGAATCATCTTGAGAAAGGCATTACAATCTCTAAATACCACTGGAATAGATGCTGTAAAAAAGTATGTATATAAATCACAATCTGGCAAACCTGAATGTTTTGCCTTTGATTACAGGAAGCACTAATAACTAATAACTGCTTTCCACTTTCCCCAGCTTTTACACTTAACCACTTGGGGTAAGGCAAATCAATTAATCCATGTGAAACTGTCTCTCAGACCAATGCCTTCACAGTGAGTTGATTCCGTCCATCATATTTTACAATCACCAGAAGAGAGTATTAGGTATGAGGGTATTGCACAGTCATACCGTTTTTATAATACCACATAAATGTCAATCCCTGAGTAACGTGTCTCCTTTGTACATCAATCCGTGTTTTTTACCCCAACTACCATTTATATGGAAGATGTTTAATTATTAGATTTAAAAGAATGATAGCGGTAAGGGTATGAAACAGGAATTCTTATCAGAATTTGTACTCAAAAAAGAAAGGAAGTACTCAAATATTTGAGCAATAGATACACAGAACAATTCAGGGCATTCAGAAAGACAAAAAAGTTTTTGACTACAAGTGTAAGTTACAACCTTTATGACCACAGAGGTTAAGGCATCTACAGGTCCTACATCCCTCCAGCCAGATTCTGCTAAATATAATTTTACAACAACAGTGTACAGCTAACACTCTAACAAGTCCCCAGGCTCTTTGCAGGACAGACCTAGCTCACATGCATTTTGAAAGAACATGAGGGAGCAAAGTGTGAATGTGACACAAACCCCAGTTACTTTCACAATTGTTAAATTACTTTTTTGTTTTGTTTTCGAAATACCTTTGGTTTTCTTTGTCATCACTCATGCTTCTCTCTGGTTTTCTCAGCCTTTTAAGAGAATCCAGTTTAAGACTGTCAAGAGAATAAAAGAAAACATTTGAAGATGACTGGCACATAAACTTTGTATCTAACTTCTGAAACTACCTCTTTTTCAAAAACTAAGAACACTGAGTTGTGTTTTCTGGGTTTTGGGGTTTTGTTTGGTTGCTTTGTTTTTTAGGTTTGTTTTGGTTTGAGTTTTTTTTTGCTGAAGTGCACAGCCACGAATGCTTCTCAGTGAACATGGAAGAAAGGGCACATGTAAGGCAGAGTCATTTGGCATTAACTGTTGGACTGGATGTTCACTATAGGTCTATTCCAACTGAACTATTCTTTTCTAGCATAGAAGAGCAGCACTGCTTCCATGCAATTAATGCACTGTTCTCATCTGAGAGCAAACTGAAGGCTACTAATTAATCTCTTCCTTCTCACACAGATTCCAGTATGAGTGCCAACAAATAGCAAGTTGCCAGCTATCACACTGAAGTATTTGAGATATGGTATTGCAGCTTCTCCTTTGGTTGGGAGTGGGAAGTTATAACTTCATGAGATGTATTGGTAACGGACCTGTGTGCTTTATTTGTTTGTAAGCTTAGTTCTATGTAGCTGGTTAGTCAGCTTAGGTGATTTCATGGAACGAAACAAAAAACCCCCCATTACTTCCAAGTGTCACATATTCTGCTAAAGTCTCTCTTCTTAAAGAGATCTGCATTTGCAGTGAACTTGAAGCATAACTGGTGACTAAGATCTTTTCTGTTGCTTGACCACCTTTAACACAGAGATCCATACTGGCAGCAGTGATTCAAAAACAAGCCACATACAAGACTTGCTATAGCATCACTGTCAGTAGTTTTATAAACATTTCCCTTCTTTAAATTATTTTTTTTAATTAATTAAAAACTGGCAAGATACTTTTATAAAAAAAATCCAAGTCTATGCTGAATCTTCGAGTGGTATGTGAACTGCACACACTGCAGTTCAGCAGTGTTTTAGCAAAAACTGGACTGAAATATAGATATGTGTCTTTCCTTCCACCTGCCCAACCACAGACAAATTCATTAAGAAGCCCTTATTTCTGTCACCCCATAGGAACCTACTAAGGAAACTACTAACAGATTTTAGAATCATTATTTGTCTTATCAGGCACTGCCATAAATACAACACTGAAAGCAGCTCACTTGCCAAGTTTCACACAAGCTGCTGGTTTACTGAATTTTGAAGAAGCAAAGAACTGCAGTAATTTTCTGACACAGCACATTTCCAAATTATGTCTGTGTGAAGAAAAGAGTAACACAGCATTTTGCTTGGAGCATCTCACATGAAGCGGGTTTAAAGTGTTTTGGAACACCAACTGGTAAAAAGGCTCCTAAATAAATTTTAAAAGCATTCTGAGAAGACAGACAACGCCTTAGTGCAGGGATTTACAACTTTTGATGAATTGCCATAGATTGCTTTTAATACAAGAAGGGTATCAAGCAGGAAAGACAAAGTTTTGTGAGCTAATAAAACACCCATCCACACATTTCTGAAAACAAAACACATCTTACCTCTGTGATGCCTTTGGGTTGCTGAGCTTTGTAGCTGTTGGCTTGTCAGAACATAATGACTGTCTTTTAGCTTCATCTTCGTATAACTCTGCCAAGGCCAGCTGTAGGAAACAGAACTCTTTTTTGTAAGTCTGTAACTCTAGAACTACATATAGAATAAAAACAAGACAAAAATTATGTGAATTATGCATCTCTCCAGAAAATTAGAAATATCAACATGAGGAATCCCAACTAAAATTCAACTTCCTTCGTACTTTATGAAAAAAACCAAACTACTCAATGCTTAAATGTCATTATGACTTGGAACTTGTCCTCTGCCATCCTTTGGTTTCCACTGCTTCACTGGCTATGTAAAATCTGTATTAGATGCAGAGTCATGAGAGTAAATACACACAGAGAGATTAAGCATCAGCTCATTAATGGTAACAAATTGAAATAAAGCAGCAACCTAACCCTCTGATAGAAGCAAATAATAAATTTTACAAACATTTTCCATAGAAACGTAAAAAACATAATTCAAATAAGCTTACATTGGGATGAAGAAAAAATTCAGCCTTGCTGGCTTGAATGCAAGGCATCACTCCACAAACACTTACACAAACCCCAACAACTGTTTCACAAGGATTCCCAAAATGCTGCTGTATCACTGGCAAGTTCATTCTTAGAAAGTTATGCAAGGGACCTGCAATGGCATTTCAGCAATCTTTCTTTGGTCCAGAATAAGAATCTACTTTGTCAAATCATCCTTAGTTTTGTCCCCAAACCACTCTGCTCACACTATTAGATTGACAGTAACATTTTATCATACAAACCAGAAAAGGTACTAGGCTACAATTTCATCAGTTTTATGCAGAGGGGATACACATTAAAATAAGATGAAACATCATCTGTCCTTGAAAACAAACTGACACAAACACAGGGCATTAATCCCATATGATTTTTTGTTGTTTTTATAATATTATGAGGCATTTTCTGCAGGGAAAAAGATAAATATGAGGAATTACATCCATTAAGAAAATTAAATTGAGAAAAGAGAGCCCAAAAAAAAACCTGCTGAAGACCTCTATTCCATCTGTGGATAGAAGAAAATACCTTTCAGATATATAAAGCTGATGGATAAGTCATAGACAACACACCCTGTACCATCCCTAATCCAAGGACTGAGGGATGCTGAGGGAGCATAGAAGGGCATGGCGAGGATTCTGTGCTTTCCTTTCCTTTTCTGTGGGTCTATACTTGATTTGTGGTGCCACAATACAAGATGGGCATCTCATATTGTGGCACCACAAATCAAGTACAGATGCAGGAGGGTGCTTCCTTGGGGTTTAACACTTCATCAGTAAGTATCTAACCAAAATGCCAGTCTGCTTCAGCTGACTAAGACCTTATGAACCAAAAGTATTAACACAGACTTTATTACTGTTATATATTGTAACAATAATAAAGCAATCCTGGAGAACAACACAACAGTATCACTGGAGTAGAGAAGGCTCTGGAGAGATCTCACTGGGGCCTTTCTGTACTTAAAGGAGGCTTAGAAAAAAGAGGGAGAGCAACTTTTTACATAGGCAGATATGACAGGACAAGGCAGAATGGTTTTAAACTACAAGAGGAGAAATTTAGATTAGATATTAGGAAGAAATTCTTTACTCAGAGGGTAGTGAGGCATTGGAACAGATTTCCCAGAGAAGCAGTGGACGCCCCATCCCTGGGAGTGTTCAAGGCCGGGTTGGATGGGGCTCTGAGCAACCTGGTCTAGTGAAAGGTGTCCCTGCCCATGGCATAGGGGCTGGAACTAGATGATCTTTAAGATCCCTTCCAGCTCAAAGCATCCAAATTAAACTTAAGAAGAACCTATGAAAATTCTAAATAGTAACCATGAAAAAAATCTATACCCATCTCTCTCTGTTAATTATGTCTAATTAAATAGAACAGGGGCAGTTTCAGTTACTGTTTCAGCTGTTTTCCAATCAATTTCTTGTTCAAAGATTTTGAACCTTCATAAAGTGTCAAATCACATGCAAAAAAAGGAATATTGCTAAAAGGGTTTGCAATTAATCATTTAAGTACTAATGCTGAATTACATTTGTGATCACACTCTACTTTTCCCATACACAACTGGGAAAAGATCGTGTCTTTAGTTTCACACCACATCTGCAGAGATTGACATTTTCATACGGGACAAGACATTCCTATCAAATAATCAGGAAATGCAGTAGCACTGCAATAACTTCAAGGACAGCTAAAACTCCACTAGTGAAGCGTCAGGAAAGACCTCCCCGCTCCCCGCAGAACTGAGCACATGCCGTTTTCTAAAGGGCCTAGTGCTCTTCCAGAGGCGTCCTCCCCTTCCCAGCCTCAAAAGGGGCGTGGGAGCTGAAGGAAGAAAAGCCGACCGGGCTCAGAGGCGACGGCGGGGCACCCCCAG
>JANPWX010000024.1:8259556-8449762 GCA_024734555.1 Trochalopteron elliotii
TACAGTGCTTATGCACTTCAGCAGACAAAGCCATCAGTATTCATGCGTGGCGAATTGCATAGCTTGTCTGTCAGTACTCAAAGCCCTGCTGGCTGGCTGTCCTGCTTCTCATGCTGCTTAGTCTGCAGGTGCAGTTCTTCCCTCCATTTGAGTCTGGAGTCCAAAGAGTTGGTGGTTGTGGTCGCCTGCTGCCGGAATTATCTATTACAGAATCAAATAGGCTGGAATAGACCTCTGAAATCATCGAGTTCAACCTGCGACCAAACACCACGTCGGCTAGATCATGGCACAGAGTGTCACATCCAGCCTTTTCTTAAGCACCTCCCGGGACAGTGACTCCACCACCTCCCAGGGCAGCCCATTCTAATGTCTTATTCTCCTTTCTGTGAAGAAATTCTTCCTTAATGTCCAGCTTAAACCTCCCCTAGCTCAGCTTAAGACTATGTTGTCTCATCCTGTTGCTGGGGAGAAGTGGCCAACTCCCTCCTGGCTTACACCTCCTTTCAGGGAGTTGTAGAGGATCATAAGGTCATCCCTGAGAGTTCTTTTCTTCAGTCTAAACAACCCCAGCTCCCTCAGCTACTCCTTCATAGGACTTGTGCT
This sequence comes from Trochalopteron elliotii, assembly GCA_024734555.1. Lineage (NCBI taxonomy): Eukaryota > Metazoa > Chordata > Aves > Passeriformes > Leiothrichidae > Trochalopteron > Trochalopteron elliotii. Next base: position 8,260,160 of record JANPWX010000024.1, read on the forward strand.
CCACACCCTTTACCAGCTTTGTTGCCCTTCTCTGGATCCTTCTCTTTCCCCCAGTCACTGCTCCATTCTGCTGACTTCACTCCTGGTGGCTCTTGTCCAGTCAGACCTTTCATCTTGGGATTGTATTCTCTTTTCCTTAGAACAACTCCTTTTCCTTAAAACTTAGCATGATGCCATATTTTGTGGGGTGGCCATTCGGGGTCAGCTGTTCTGTCTGTGTGCCTTCCAAACTCCTTGTGTTCCTCCTGCCTGCTCACTGGTGGGGCAGGGTGAGAAGCAGAAAAGGCCTTGATGCTGTGCAAGCCCTGCTCAACAACAGTCAAAGCACCATTGTGTTACCAACACTGGTTTTCAGTCACAAATCCAAAACACAGCATTTATGGAAAATTAACTCCAGCCTAGACAGCATGAAGAACTCTTGACTGTGACTGGAAAGCTTAACTACAGTACTGTGAAGCTGTAGCTGTGGAATAGCCAACTAACCATCCTCAGTTTTCTCTAGGGCTGTTCAGCTCAAACACCTCCTGCTTTCTAATCAATCTCTCTAGACCCTATTGACACTGGATTACAGTCCAGAAACACTGGTAATAGTGGCAAATGGAGCTGGGATCTCATAGAACTGATTAAGCTGGACTATTGAACTGTGCACTTCATGCCTTCATAGTCAGCCAAACTCTCAATGAGAATGCAGACAGAACGGTCTGTCCCAGCCCACAAACAGCACAGGAAAAAACATATGATCCAGTACCCAGATCTGTCTCAAGGGTCAATGGTCACACTGGTGACACTGGTCTCTACACTGGTGACAATATTGTTCTTATGGAGTATGTAGATTTGAATTATTTGGTTTGGGTTTTTTTTTCCTACAGTACTATATTGTGTGCTTGACAAAGAAGAATGGCACCACTGAGGAGATATATTCCATGTATACATATTTATGTAACATTGCATATTATAATGTGCTTCATGCAGCTCCCACAGTCTGAACTTTATATGCTGATGATGTATGCTTGCAAAGAACTCTTCTTGATTTAGGAAGAAAAGAAAACTGAATAGAAATAGTATCTTCCCTCAGCTGGCTTCTGTACTTGAAACATTCATATGAGTCCTATGCCAACCACAAAGCTTTAGTCATGTTATTTCATTCAGCCTTCCTTGGGTTGATACATGGTGTGCATCTGCTGTCTAAGTCAAAATGTCCTGTGGTGATGCAGACTGAATTAGGAGAGAGGCTGTCTAAACTGTAATCACTTTAAAAGCCAATAACTTTATTATCAAATCAGTTTTTTATAATTCAGTGTTCCATATTTTGACAGGCATATCTTCCCTAAACATTGGCATTATTCCTGTCTGTCTTTCTCTGCGATTGCCTCCTCTGCTTAAGGCTGTCAACATTTCAAGAGCTCACCTGAATATAGATCAGCACATAATTATTTTCTCAGTGAAATTTATATTGTCACAGATATCTTTAAATGGATGCAACCCAAGCATCCACTTTAATTTGCATAACATTATTCTTGTGACCAATGTTTTCTCACACAGCTATAGATTTAAAACACTTAATTACTACCTGGGCAGCTCTAGTTCTTTAATTAAATTTGGTACTGTATTTTTCTTTGTGTCTAAAATACGCCTCAACCATCCTAGGTATTTTCCTCCTGGAGACTAAAACTAGTGACATTTACAATCTTCTTTTTGTCAGTCAGGTTTTTTGGTTCTTCTTCCAAAATTTCGCTATAGTGTCGGTGCTGTCCAGAAGCAAACATAAAAACACAAGTAAAAAAATAAAATAATAAATAAAAAATACATATATAAAGGGACAAAATTCTCCACACTAGAGTGTGAAGAATGCAGATAAGTAAAACAAAAACTTTTAAATGCACTTCTGAAGCCCCAGTAAACTATAATATTTTTGATTAAAGAACTTGTATCTCTCTTACCCAAGAAGCAAATGAGTAAGTGCTGACATAGCATTTGTATTTAAATTAATTTGCTTGGTTTTTACCAAAAAAGCATAGTCCTTTAAAGCTGGTTTTGTGACTACTGGGCAGCAGATAATTCTCTGATGCTATTGCTTCACCATGAGCTTCAGTCCCATGAAGCTTGTGCTGGAAAGAGGGAAATGCAATCAGGAGAAGGGCATCTGTGCTTTGTGGATGTGAAGTAACTGTGTTAGAGGGAAATTTCCCACAGAAAATAATTTAGGAACAAGAAAAGGCTTGGGGTGAACACAATGGGTTGTCATGGCCTATGGTCACAATTGTACCAGCTGTTTTGCAGCTGATAACATTGTATGATAAATTAAAGGAAATTTCTTAGGAGCTGAGAGATTCACATTTGTATTAAAAAAATAAAATCACCACCAAACACCAAAACAAATAGAGCATAGTCTGTTAAAAATCTACACGTATTTCTAATTTCTAAAGCACTACAGTTCTTAGACTCAGTATGTTAAAATAGGACTTCTGGTGCTGTTGAGGTCTAATGTTCTGCTATTTTATCATCATTTCAACCAAGAATTACTTTGGCCTTACTCTGCAATTTGAATTGGATTTTGTTACAAACTTTATATTACAATAACTGCAAAAGAGCAACAGTGTCTTCATTTCCGTGCTCACTTTGGTTGTCTCCAAATGTTTCATCAGGGACAGCATTTTGGTTTTTGCTGGTTATATTTATCTAGGATGATGAAATGATTTAATAATGTATCATTCAGTTATGAGATCTATAAATGACAGGTATTTGCCTTTTACTTGATGAGAATTGTACATGGCAAAGTTTTCTGTCAAAGCTTAAGCAGTAGAATAAAATGAAAGATTAAGAGACAAGAGAAACAAGAAAAAAAAACCCCAAGCAAACAAAAAACCCTCATCAAAACAAAACAAAACAAAACAAAACAAAACAAAACAAAACAAAACAAAACTATGGCTTCAGTTGTAGCATACGAGAGCAAAATTGAACTGCTTGCAGTTACAGTGGACAAATGAGGCTGACCACTTCAATACCTTTGAAAAGAAAGTACAAGTCATGAGGATCCCTGACAACCTAAACCTTGCGGTTCACACTATGTGAGCAAAGGGTTCAAGAACACACAGGAGGCAACAGAGGGCTTTAAGAATATCAGACAAATCTGCATACAGTATATGTGAAATAAAAACTAAAGTAGATATCTTATTGTATTTTTAAGGCTATTTTGAGATCAAGCCTCTCTGCTTTTCCTGCAGATGCTCTGAAAATCAGGATATTTAAATTCATTCTGCCAGTGCTAATGTATGTTTATTTCATTCTGATGCTCCAGTAGCCATGTCCTGGCCTCTGTCAGGGGAGCTAATGGGTGCAGAGACAGTACAGACGAAGATGAAGATTTCAGAGATTTGACAATTGGTCTGTAGTGAAGCAACTGCTGCAAACCAGATTTATGAGACTGCAGCAGGAAAGCACCTTGATGAGGAAAAGCAGTGAGGACATATTTGCATCAATGTGAGAGCAAGCCTATAGGCAGGGGTAGGCTTCCCAACCTAAGGAAGACCTTCCACTGCTTCTGCTGTGGGAGGAAGCTGGAAAGATAGACATATTAAACAGTTTAACAGAACTAAAGAAACCAAATACCTACAAATCTACATCCTGCATTCGTTATTTCCATTTCTCCCTGTGTATCTCCTCCCATTATATCCCTCTCCAGTTCCAAGACGAAATATCAGCTTCTTCCTTTCTGCCCTCCCTAAGGCCATTTTAGAACCTCCAGCCTCTTCTGTAAGTGCCATTAGCATTTTTGTGTCCCCAGTATCCTTGCACTGTAATGGCCCATCTCCCCTGCCTTGTGTCTTAGATACCTATTTTGACCCCTCACTTGGATCATGGACATCATCTGCTGAGTCTTGTCCAGAGCTGAATGTACGGCTGGCTGCCTCCCAGAAGAATGAACAGACTTCATTATCTTTATGTTTCCCTTTTCCAGTGCATGAATAAGATATCTCCCCTTCACTTGGGCATCTATTTGTAGATTTGGCTATCTAGCAAAAAGGAAGTAGAATTCGAGTTCAAAATAGCAAAAAAAAAGGTTATATATTTTGTCAGCTAAAAATAGAAAATGCACTCAGCTGGATTGGAAGCATATTTCTGGATGTAACTATGTTAGGTGAGATGAATCCTCCCTTAGAAATGTCACAACAGGTGAATCATAGTGTGTGTACAAATCTGTTCAGAATCATTTACTGTGCTGATTAATCCAATTTTGTTTCAGTTGCAAAAATATGATGAGCTAGATAGCATGGGAAAAAATTATGCAAACCAGGAGTCAACTCCCTGGATCCTTTCTATTGGTTTCAGAGCAAGGTTTGCCTAAGTTAGGATTTAAGAGATTTGGATAAACCTCTTTTTCTGTTCTCCTTAGATGAAATAACATCAGTATGAATTTTTCGGTGGGGTCTTCAAAGAGTTTAGGAAACAACAGTCTTTCTTTCTAATGCCTCCCCAAATATTTTTAGAGCTTAAATGAAATGTTAAGGGAAAACTTCCTGCCAGCATTACAGCGGAAAAGATGTGAGGTACCAGCAGGTGGTGCTGATATAACAAGTAAGCAGGATCTGTGGGATCAGCTTTAAAACCAACATTTCAAAACTTTTCTTTCCAGCTGATACCATTACCACGTCACTTTCTAATTTTAAATATTGACATCTTATTGCTGTGAAGGCTAAGAGCTGTAGCCGTGTACCAGTGCTACACAAGTCTAAGTTCTATATACACAGAGAACAAAAAGACAATATACAGCATTCCGTTCCTCCTCAGGTTCAGGCAAACAGGTTGAAAACATGTTACATGGCAGTCATGGAAATTCTCAGAAGTTTTGGCAAAATGCTACTGGTGAACTATAGGTCAAGTTGAGATGATTTCTTTACCTTCAATATGGTCCTCACATGCATGAATACCTTTGCATTATTGCAAACATAAAGACACATGCCTGAAATGTTGCATTACATGGTAGGCACTTGAAAAAGAATTTTAAAAAATAGTTTCTGCATAGAATAGCGTCCCTACCATGTCAACTTTTTATCTGAAATGGGATAATTTACCCTGTAACTTATTCAAAGAAAAACATATTTCCCACAAAGTCCTCTTAACACAAGTGTCTCATGGTTACGCTGTTGGGGAGAGCATCAGTTGTCCTTGATATTTTTTTTTCCTCCTGTCTGTCAGAGCAGAACTTTACCATAAGTAAAGGTGAAATTTTAGGAAACATCAGTTAAAGTTCAGGTAATACATTATAAGGAATTTAATCCCAGGAAACACTATTTTGTTCTTTAATTTGCTAGTGGTAATTGCAATGCATGAATTTGTTAAAATTCTATTTCTTGTAAGTAGAACTGCACACAGTTCTCATGCTTACTTTCCCATTACTTGCACTGAATCTTATAATATTTGATTAAGTCCCCACTTCTTTTGGAAACCTCTACAATTCTGTCTTTTTTGTTGTTGTTGTTGCTTTTGTTTTTAAGTAAAGATCCTCGTTGCAGAGTAATGCTCAGAAAGACATATCTAGCAAAAAATTCCCACATTCAACTGGATTCTTGACCGTAAGGGATGCTTATTCCTTTTGGTCTTTATTTCTTTTATTCTTTGTCATGTCTTAGAACACAGTTTGACCTGATTTTTTTTTCCTTTTTTTGGAGAGTGAAATTAAGAGTATACCTGGGAATGTGAGCAATACTTCATCCCCATTCATTTAAGCTTCTGTCCTTTAAATCAATGCAAGCTCTAGAAAGTCATCTACAGGCATCCTGTCCATGCAGCCTTTCCTTTCATTTCTGAATTTTGCATTTCTCATCTTTGGCAGTTCTTTAATCTTCCCTCATTGCTGAAGGAACAAATGGAAGCAATGAGGAGGGAAAGAAGAATTAAAGGAGGTGAATAACAAGAGACAGCTGTTCGCTGCTACTTCACAGCAACAACAGTATCTTCTAGGCTCTTAGAGACAAATTATAGAAATCTGAATCTACAAATCACCCTCCCATTAATCTGTGTTAGTGGGGGCAGCCCTTGGTAGAGTCCCAGAACCTGCCACACCTTGCAAGCTGAGGGATGATGAACACCACCTGTGCCATTTCAGTGCATGTGAACTTTGGAAAAAGACATCACCTGAAAAATGTCTATAAAGAAAGAATCCTGGAAAAAGAGACATCTCCACTGAGTCTTTGAAGTTCTCTGTACAAAGGAAAAGCAGAGTTCAGGAAAGGTCACTTGTTGTGGCATAAATTGGTAGATTGATGCTTGCAGGGTTCTGGAAACTAGAGTCGCTGTGAGTAAACTGCAACCTATTTTTGGAAGTAAAAAGGTTTTTTTCCATTAATTTCCTTTTTTACTATCAAGTTTAGCCCTTGTTCAAATTGGAATGAAAATTTAAAATCTTGAAATATATTCATAAACAAAATTATATTGGTCACTTTTAAAAAAAATGATTTCTTCATTATTTAGTTTAGATAGCTTGAAGTTGCTTGTATTTCCAAATAAGTTGCTTAGTAGATTTGGAGTATCTCAATTAATAATATGCTAATAGATATTTTGTCAGATTCAAAATTTCCTGGTTTTCCCCAAAATAGTTTTAGGGACAGATATTTCTTGAAACCAAAGTCCTGCCCTCACTAACCTGTCAGCTGTGACAATCTGGCACTGCAGTCAAAAAATCCCTTGAGTGAGAAATTTCTGCCGAACTGTGTTTATAAATGGGGAGGGTTAGGTAGCTCTGCAGTCCTCCTGCCTTGGTTTTCCCTGCAGATAACTAAGAAAATACTCTTGAGGTTCTCCAGGTTCTTCACCTAGTAAAGTGTCTCACCTGAGTCAAGGCACTCTCTTGTTATGTGCCTTGCTGTGGCACTACATTTCAAACTCTCTGATGTGAAATCATATTAATGAATCATGGTAGAGCTACTGAAAGAGTAAGGTAAAAATGGTCCCAGGATGGACAGTAAGGGAGGTTTGTGTGCACCCTGGTGATGCTGGATATCCTCCCATTCACCACAAGTTAGGGAAAAGCTGCTGGTTGCTGTAGCACTGAAAAGCAACACTAGCATGACTTACATTATTAAAAGAATTTCTGAAGGGTTAATTCATACTTCTGTTCTGATTTGCTATTGAGGAACCACAAGCTGTTCATGGGTCTGTCTGTCTTCAAAAAATAAGTTGTTGGGAGTTTCCTCTAGTGTGTTTATGTAAACCTTGATTTCTCTCTCTGACTTGTTTTGTATTTAAATGAAAAACACTTTAAAACAAAAGGGTCTTCAACACTCCACATTTTCCATTTTACTTTGTAATGCTGTATGATGATACACTAGTAAAGGCAAAAACTTCCCAAGATGGATGTTTCAAGGCCACACAGTTATGAGCCAAACTTCCTGGAAGGGGAGTCAAAGGGAAAAAAGGGAGCCAAACTCCCTGGAAATACTCTTCCACATGGAATATTTTACAGAATCCAAACATCATGGGTGTGTCTGCACAAGTAGGCTATATGGTGTTTCGGTTCTTGCTTGAAATTACTTGGTATTACATGGTATCAGTTCCTTATTCTGCTGGATTTTTATTCAATTTGCTATCAAAACTTTTCAAATTTGGTCATGTTAAGAACTGTCAATTTGTTAAGGTTTGCTGTTATGTTGCTTAACCCTTGTGACTGTGGAATTACGTTCAGTATTGCTAGCTTCACCAAGTAGCTGGCATTGGCCTAGGAGCCAAAGATACTAGCAAGGTTTAACCCTTTCAGATGTGCTGATATTAGTCTAGCAGAGCCAGAACAAATGATGTGGGTGAGCTTTATCAGCATACCTCTTCCAGGAGAGAAACAATAACAAAATAAAGATCTTTGATCAACAGAGGGATTTCTCTTGTAGTGACATCTCTGGCATGGCACATCTGCGAGGCAATTAGATGCTGCATTTGTATTAGGAAACAAATGAACCGATTTTTATTGTGAAAGAAAAGGGAAAAAATACGGTGAATTGCTCAACAGGATATTGTTACATTAAGTAATTCAAAATAAGCATATTTTAAGCCATTGAGGGAATTTTCTATATTTCTCTTATTGGTAATGACATTTAGCTCAAATTGCTTGTCTAAATATACTCTGAATTTTCAAAACCCCTCTGCTTCTGAATGTGAGCGGAGTATTGGATTGCACAGTTGAACTTCTGGATCATTTCACTCATCAGAAGCTGCTTTCAGTGCTAAACCAAGGCGGCCACTGTGAGGAATTTATATTGGATTCTGGAGGTTTGATTGTGTGGAAAGTGCTGGTTAGAGGTGAAATATGGATTACTGGATTCAGGATTGTGATCTGTGATTTGATGAGTTGCTACTTGCCAACCACATGGAGATAGCTGTTCATGTGTGTTCTTAGTGAGTGACAAAAATAAAGAAACATGACTTAGGTTACCCACCTTTGAGTGAATATTGTAACCTTACAAAAAGTTCAAGCTAGAAAGTTGGGTGTTTTTATTTAGGTTATGATACCTTGGAAAGGGTTAAAAATAAGAGCGTTGAAAAAGACATAATGTAACAGGAGTGGTTCAGTCATCAGAATAATTATACTGATAGCAGAGTCCAAAACTTTTTCACATGTGGAAGAAGTTTGAGAGCCTTCAGGCTGTAATGTGATCTGTGCAGGTTAACTGTCCTGACATAGTCAATTATTGTACTTTCTGTTACAACTGAAGGTGAAGTTTTCCAGAAATCAACAACTGAAAACTATAGAAAGCAAAATTCAAAATCTGAATTCTGTAAATGTTGGAAATTGAGATTTACAAGGAAGCACTTTTTGTATCTTAATTTACCAAAGTTATCACTTGAACGTGTATTTTATGTACTTCCACAACACCTCTGAGCAAAGTCAGCATGTCTATCCTCTCTGCAACAGAATTTTATGACAGAGAGGCTGATTTTTTTCAAATTACCCGAGTGGCTACAGACACAGAAAAAAATCTTTAATGGGATTTGGCATTTAAATACTTTAAAGAACTTGTTCATTAATGATTTGCTTAGGATTACGGTGCAAACCTGTGAAGGAGACTTGAACTGAGGTTTTAGGAAAAGCCTCTCTGAAAAAGTTCAGTTTCAGAAGCATGCACTAATATTTGCCAGTGTTTTGCAATTACTTTATTTCTATCAACTTCTGACACAGTACAGGTTCTCTTTTGTTTAGCTTTGCTGAAATTGGGGATGAAACAGCATCCTTCCTGTTATAACAAACTACCTCTTTGCATCCTGGAAACTCACTTCTAACTTTGTTCTTCTTCTGAATATGCATTTAACTCATTTGTTCTTTGACTTTGAGAGACCATGGCATGAGGTCAAAACTAAGAACTGGTCAGAATTTTAAATATAGACTACAGAGTTCCTGTTGACATTTGAAAAATCTGAGCTCTTCTATTAACCATATGCATTATAGGTCAGTTAAAAATTAACGCAGGACAGAAGTAAATTACTTCCTTCTTCATGGTTTAAGAAAAGGAAAATTAATCTAAAATTGAAGGGTTTTTTTACAAACCAGTCTCACAGGGCTGAATAAATTAAACTGTCAGACTTTAGTCATTACACATCTTCCTGTGTGAAGCATGGAAATTGGAAGCACAGTCTGTGCATATTATGTTAATACTATTTACTCTACTTGGTATCCATGATGTATCCTGGCAAGTCTAAGCTACAACAGAATTATGCCTTACAGAAAAGAAAGAGGAATAAGGGTAATGAAACAGCATCTTGGCACTATAGCTAAGTAAAACACATCTCTGACTAGAGTGCTGAGCAGTACTGGGGGTATTCATGAGCTATTCTGCAGATGCTCTGGCTCACATTAGCATGTATAACACCAAATCATCCTGTCAAAGGACCCTTTTTCTGTTCAACAGCGTAACAAGGCATTGATTGTGATTGTTGGATTATAGAGTCTGTCTACTGAGATTCGTGCAAGATGTTAAAATGACACAAAGGACCATACCCTTCGCTAGAATCCAGAAGTGCAGCTTTCATAAAATACATTGTCCCCAAAATATAAGGAAAGACTACATTTAGGAGTGGCTTTCTGTTTCATTATGCTTTAGTATTCTAGAGTGTCTTACATGGTGTTTCGATTTCACAGTAAGCAAACTTCTCAGTTCCACTAAAGAGGTATTTATTTAAAAATAATTTTAAAGTAATTTAAAACCTACTGATTTTCCCCAGGATAGAGTTTTATTTTGTCATATTGAGTGACATCCTGAAACCTGTGGTAGTATTTGAAAGTAGGCAATTTCTTTTCAGGTAAAGATGAGACAAAGTTGATGAGTATTTTTGTCTGCTCTACGTTGCATTGACTGTGACGGAACAAACACCAAAGCACTGTTGGATACTGGACCATTCTTTTATGCTATGTAATGTAGATCCTATATATAATACAGAGCTGATACTTTGGGAGTTAATGACTATCTCTATGCTACAGGTAGCCTCACATCCTCCATTAGGCTGTTTTACTTTGGAAAATCTTAGCATTAGTTCACTAATACAACATACATGCAAGCTGTGGTATGGATGTGCAGGTGATGCTCATGCTCTGGCCTTAGCACTGTAGCATCTTGTGCAGCTACGTGGGGATTCTGCAGCTGGAACTGCAGTAAGAATGACCTTGCTACATATACTGCTTTGTGGTCAATTCCAAGAGTCATAGCCCTTGGCAGTGAGGGGTTGGAACTAGATAATGCTTAAGGTCCATTCCCTTAATATTGTATAATTCTATATGAGTGTTCTAACAAGAGTGAAATTATGAAAAAAATGTCATTTCAGAAAGGTTGAACAGTTTTCATCGTATTTTTTTTTTCTTCACAGTAAAACACAACAACCATTTTCCACCACTTGTGTTCCCAGATGCATGGGCAGCCAAGGCTGTTACAAATTAACTAGGAGAGTCCTTTGCTGGTGTCCTTGAGTGTGAGAGTTCTAGATACATCCGTGGACTGACCTAGAGATGTGCAAAAATAGGTAAAAGGTCAAAAGGCTAAAAAAAAAGGTCAAAAAAAATATATAGTGACAGTAAGTGTGGTAAATGGGAGATGGGGAGAGTGGGGAGACATTCTTGTGACTTAAAACAGGCCAATAGGTCCCTAAGAGGCTCAAAACTCAAGAATTTGGTCTGAGAGCAGTTGAAGTCATTCTCATTTCTGCAAATAGCATATTTAATGTCAAAGAAGTTTCTGAAAGAGGTTATGAAGCTGAGTACATTGACAATTTTCTTGCCCTTGGTAAGCATCTTGAAGGTTGTACTATGATACAATTTGGAGGCAGATATTTCTGCTGAAAGAAAGTAGACTTTTCTAAGCCATTGGTCACAGACATAAAATTACGTAAAATGAAAGCTGAATTATGGCTCTGGTGCAATATAATATATAAGAATCTATTTAAAAGTGACATATAACACAATTTTGAGAAGATTCTAATTTATTTTTTTTAATTAGACAGGAAGTGACTGATGAAATTATTTGCATTTAACACTGTGGAATGCAGTGAATTAATTTATACATCACATTAATATTTCTGTTTAAACCAGCATAACCTATTCTTAATTTGTTTTGCTGATGAAAATATACAGCTGTAATAAATTTGAAGATGAGAGGAAATTACCAAGTTCCAAAAGGCTGTTTCACAGCATGTTTTACCAAGTGAAAATTTGGGCAGAGCATCTAGAGGATCTATAATCCAATTTCTCTTTATTGACAGTAAAGCTAAATATGTTACTTCATTCATTTTAGATTCAACAACAAGTAAGAAAATGTTATGGCTGGATAAATGTAGCATATGAAAAAAGAAAAAACCCAAATATAATTGAAAATAATATAGACTCCAAGATAATACCTTTGGTAAAAACGTGGAACAATAAAGGAATGTAGGCAACCACCTAATGGGAAAATGGAGGGAACTCTTTAGGGACACCTCAGATACTTTTGCAGTTGACTTGGTGGCAAATATATTTAATATACACTTAGTTGATTTTGCTATTTCATTTTAAAATTTCTTTTGAATGGGTGGTAGGGAGTCACAAAATTCACTGGATAAGAAATAGATTGTTGCAGAAGAAAAATATCTGAGAAAGAAAGAAATAAGATTATGCAAAATATGTGTCACTTAGGAAGTTGTACTCTAATTAAAAGAATTAATCCTAGGCAAATTTACATGAGAAAGGAAGAAATCATGGAAGCTCAGTGTGGTTTTTGTACAATGTTAATTTTATTGGACTTTATGCTTTTGTCCAGACAACGTAAGTGGGCTGTAGAACACAAAACAGGGCTGGAAGACTGCTGTGTATCTGCTTCCCTTTGTTCTGAGGGAGTGACCAATATAGTTCCCACCAGATTTCAAAAGACCAATCTAAGTGGTTGAAAGATACAAAACCCTGGAACTGTATAAATACATATTAAGTATTAAAATAAAATGTTTAAATCCAAATAACAGGACCTTTCTATAATCTACAAATATTTCAGTACATAAACAAACCCCTCAGAGTGGTGGAGATTGTTAAGGGAATGAGTCTCCCTTGAAGGAAGCTTTTGTAGAAAGCTGGCATTTGAGTTAAAATTCCTCTTTGATTCAGACTGCACCAATCTGACAAACCTCACACGCTGTAAGACACAACAACTGCTTATCGAGCAGGGAAAATGTCAAAAAGCAACATGATTTATTTGCCAGCAATACAGGAAATGCACTCTACACTACAATGGGCTTGACCAAAAGCCCTTTAAATCTAACAAGAGAATTTTACAAGTCCTCAGCAACTACACCTTCAGGAAATCATGGGCAAGAAGGAGCCACATCATCAAACTCTCCTGACTGCACTAGTGTGATGGTCTCCTTAATATTTTCTCTCCTCCATCTGGTGCTGGTACTAGCCAAATGTTGATATACTCATTTGCTTTCCTGCTGGAAAAAAACAACCAGTTTTACAGCCCCATGTCCTCCTTTTATAACAGCTCCTTCAGCAATGTTGGGTTCTCTAAAAAGGCTGAGCAAACCTCAGCATCCACACACCACTGCAGTCAAAATGGGCCACTTGAAGCCATTACAACCAGCTGTGCTCCAAAGGTGAGACTTTTGGCAAACAGTCCTTGGGAAGAGAACAAATTGTTATGTTTCTTTTGCATGGGGGAGTTTTTTTAAAAAAGGGAAGGACTCGGGACATTGTATAGAGATCTGTTCCTTTGAGAAAATACTCATCCACAGAAATGAAATGCAGGAACTTTCTTTATCTCCTCACTTAAATAACAAAGTGCTGGTCTGCATCCGCAAGGCAATGGGAGCTAGTGGAGCTGAAGCAAATAGGCAGGTGACAGAGGAAAAAAAAATTAAAATGCCAGATCTGTAGGTCTGGCCATGCTATTGTCTGTGTTTCATTTGAGAAATAACTATATCTGGTTAAAGTGCTGTGACTGGCATTTTCCAAGCATTAAGGGATTTTGGATCCCATGTCTTACAAACCCTCAGCAGCAGGTGTGATTTCCTGGCTGCCCTTGAAAACCCAGTCACTGGAGATATGTGCTACTTTTGCAGAAGTAGGAAACATCCTACCTACACTGTAAATAGTATAGGCTTTGAAAACAATACAGTGAAATTTTTCAGGTGGTCCAGCCGTGTCATCTCTTGTGGCTGAGTTGAGGTAGGGTTTGAGACCCCCACACAATGTTTTGTGTTGATGTAACAGTTAAGTGTTGGTTCATGCAAATATGTGTGGAGAGGAAATGCCTGCAGTCTCACTTTTCCCTAGGTGCATATAGTGCATAAATATTTCAGCTCTAAGTGCTTCATCAGGCAGTATTGTCAGTGTTTCCTTTGTGAAATGTGGTAAGTCAGAGGGATTTGTCTCATGAAGCACCAAATGAACCTTGCTGCTGTAATTGACCTTTTGGATATGATTAGTTAGATTTATTTTTCAAATATTATGATTATTTATTCTACAAGTCAAATTTATCTTGCCAGCTTGAGGTTAGAGTCCAGGTAGGACTGAACCTTGACATTTTAACAATATTTTATTTTATAAACCTAAGGCTATGTTTGGTGAATTTTATTATGTTACGAAACTAGAAAGAAGGGAATGGATAACTTTTTTGCCTCTTTGTGGAGATTTTTTATATTGAGATTCATCAAAGGCAACAGAGCCTTAAAAGCCCATACAACAGCCTATTTTACTCAGTTCCAAGAATATGTCATGTGGTTACATACTGAACTGGGCTGTGTGCAACAGAACAGACTTAGCTAAGCTGACTGAAGAAAATGTTATCATTAGTTCTGTAGGCAAACAACATTAGGAGACAGAAAACACTTGTGGAAGCCAATATGATTAAATCACTACTTGCTAGTCACAATCCTGTTGCCTGTCATGTCCAAAAATATCAATGCGGTTATTGAAGGTAGTACTTACAAAGAGTGCAAGTGTCAAATCTTTGAGGGAGAAGAAAGTATCAGGCTTATCCCTTCCTTTTTTTCCAGACTGAAAAAGTCTTGATTAAAGGAAATGATATCATGGGATTTTCTAAGCAACATTCAAGATTCTGAATAGAAAGATCAGTAGTAGAAATGAATCAAAACGTCAAGTAGATATTGTTAGGAAGTCTAGCTTTTGCAAAAGGTTCCTCATGATTTCCATACTAATTAACCAATGGAAGATGATCCTTTTTCTCTGGTAAATTACCATGCTTCAACAACAATCACTGTGTGTTAGAAGTTATCAGGCAGTGACTTGTAATGAGTCACCTTAGGACCAGAATTTATCTCACTGTGCAATCAGCCCTGCCACCCTACACATCTGGGCTGCATCTGGCCACTTGCTGGGACAATCCATGCAATGCTGGGCAGCAGTGCTGCATTGACCCACTCAAGCATCTGGGTTCCCATGACTCTGAGTACCTCTGCAAGGCTCTCCTTTTTGTGATGTAGATGTACTGCTAGTTGCATGTAAATGGGTGTATGAAAGAGGCCAAGTGGCACTGACTTGCTTGTATCCACAATACTTGGCATTCTACTACTCTAGAGTAGGTTTTTCAAAGAGAGGCCCTGTTGAAACAGGCCCAAACAGAGTAGGCTTGCAATTAAGTAATGCGGGCACTCAAGGCTTTGGTTTCTGAATTCACTTCTATGCCCTCTTTTGTTTAACATTATAGTCCTGACCATGCAGTGCAAAGACATTCAGTTACATTGTTCCAGCTCATACAATCCGCTACCTTACCCCACTGCCTCCCACTACCTTATCTCCTACCTTATCCCACTGCAGTGTCCTACTTGGCATGTTACACACAAATGTGTATGTTATTGTTGTTTGAAAGCAACAATAATAAAAAAAGGACTAATTCCTCACTGCACTGCGTGTATTGTATAAAAATTAGGTATATAATTTGGTTCTCAGACAGTGAAAAGTATGTAAACAGATGTGCCAAAAACTTCAGCCTATGAACAACATCAGCTATCAGAAAAAAAAATATATGCAGGTTGTGTAATGAAATTTGGAGAAAGAGAATCAGTTACCAGGCAGTGCTTTTAAATGTAACCATTACTAGTGATGAGACTTTGAAGTCTGTCTGCTGCCACACAATGAAATGAACTGTATTGGAGCAAATGTAATAAACACCAGAAATATAATAAGTATTGTAGCCTGCTGCGAAAGGAAATGGTTTCCCTAGCAATAAAAAATGATACCAGAAAAACACCCTTTCTCTCCTCTTGCTTTCTTGCTGAGAATTTTTAAATTCTCATGTTTATGGGCTGACAAGAAGAGTCAAATATCTACTATCTAGCTTCTACTGATGTAAGCAAATGCGTTGTGAATAGAGTTCATGCTGATTAGTGACTGGTAAATTTTATTACTTCAGGCTCTATTAAAAATATTACTGATTTTAGCATTAGTCTGCATTTCCTGATGGATACTATGGGAAAAATATTACATTATATAACTGGCATGACATTTAAAGTGGTGAACACTGGCATATCATCTACAGTGATTTCAGTTCTTATACCATTAGCTCACATGAATATATTTAATGTTTAAATCAAATTCTCAGATTTTGTACTTGGGGGAAATGGGTAAGATAGGATTTATCCTCTCTCCCTATCCTAGTAGCTATTAGGAAATAAATACCTTTCAGGTAGTGATTAATTTCTGTATTCTTCTGTTGAAACTTCTTATGAAAAATCAAGCAAGAATTCTGAAAATCAGATTCCTATAGGACCTGATTCTTCTTTACACTGACACCCAAACACTCTTCTGACAACATGAAAGTACGTGAAACCATTCGCATTTTATTCTCAAGATAGAAGAAAAACTTACCTGTTGTTCCTGAACACAAAAAAGTATGTGCTTTGTAGATGCAATGTATAAATCTATAATTCAGATTTTTTAAAAAATATATATATTCTCCAGTAAAACAACTACATACAAATTTAAATTTGGTATTGCTCTCCTTGAAAGAAGTAAACAAAACAAATCCCTTCTCTGCAAGTCTCTTGCCTATAACTTTTGTGACTTAGTTGTGAACCTTAGAGCACCATGTTGTGGGATGTGCAGAGCTGTCTTTTGAAATAATGATCATAAAATATCCTGAACAAAGATGAGGTGTGCACAACATACATTGCTACTGTTTTGAAAACATATTCAAAAATTCTGAAAGAATCTGTTCCTAGTGCGGTGAATAGAACAAGGGAGTAATGAATAGATAGGTGAGTGGATGCTGCACAAAGCAGGACAGTCACACTGAATTAAAACGCCATGGGTGGTCTGCAGTGTTGATGATCAGGAAGAGTATTTTGCTTCCACACTGCAGGAATTCAATGGCAGTCTGGTGGACTAAAAGCTCAGTGTGTGATCTAAGTACAACTTAAGAGTGTATGCAGTGCTGCCCAATGTTTAACCTCCACTAAATGCACATTTCAGTGTCAACTGAAAGGACTCCATACCTCAATGATAATGAGAAATCTTGTCTATAGTTTTTCTGAAATACTTACTATGGCTGAAAGTAAAGCCAGTATTTAAGAGCTTTACATTAGATTCTCATTCCTGACATAACGGGTCTGTGTGTGGCTGAAAGAAAGTACTTTAATTCCTTGTTGGCAATGGATAGGATGGCAAATATGTAAAGTACATTGGCCCCTGAGCTTTTGAGACACTTGGGAAACAGTCCTGGTTTTGTGGTATGAAGTATAGATAATATAATTTAATTTGAAAAGAAAACTTTCCCATGAAAAGCTGAACCACAAATATCCTAAGGGAAATGATCAGTAGAATATTATCTGCTTGAATTTCCTCTTTTCCTGTGTGCTCTGTCTTGCAGACCAGCTTGGAGCAGACTCCAAAGTTTGATAAATTCACATGAAGTCATCAGTCTCAAACCCTCTCAGAAGGGCTTGACACAGAACACCAGGCTGTTGATATTACTGTATTGCTTTTGGAAGGGTGAGCTGACACAGCTCAGCCGTGTTTCAGGGGATGTGAATGTCTCTCATGTTATATAGAGGTCATCAAAGCAAAGTATTTCTAATACAATCTCCTTTCCACGAGTCTCTGGTTTCCTTCTCCTGAATATGGACTTCAGCTTAGACTTCTCCAGCACAACATGTGAAAATCATAGCCCTTGAATCTTCCAAAGTTAGTTCACCTTTTTGCAGACTCTTATCCCATGCATTCAAGGCAGCTGTCACTCTTGTTGAGTCATGTCCATATGTGGATATATATTCTTCATTGTAGAGGGAAAAAATGGTTTCATTTTAATAGTTTCACTAGATAGAAGGTCAAAGAATTCTATGTCTCTTTACTCTCAGTAAGACTTTTTTTGTTTTAGCCATCTAAAATTACCCTGTAACTCTTCATCTAATCTCTGAAAGGGAGTGTCTTGATGCAAGAGATAGCACAAGCTGTATATATGTCCTTAGGGATGCTTTCCCTCCATTCATTTATGGTGCCTTTTCATTTCCTAGTACTCCCATGCTATCAGCTTTATTGTTGATAGTTATTGATTCTATGATATGTATTATTCTATGAATCCATTTAATATTATTCAAAGAATTTTTTTTTCTGAAGTACACCAGGAGTTGTATATCTAGTGATTTTTGATGATCTAAGTCATATAACACCAGCTTGCAGTGCTCTTTCTTTTTCCTCTACCTCTTTATTTTAATTTCACCACTTCCCTGCATTGGAATCAGCCAAGGATTGCAATGTCATTGCTAAACCTGCAAAACATGTGAGAATTGAATCACAAGAATCTTTTCAGACTTGAAAGGAAGTCCCAATTTTATATCACCTTTTCTTCTTCCAAATATCCCATCATTAATTATGGAATGTAATGTATGTTCACAGGATCTCACTGACTTTAGAGTTATTATCTCACCACCAGCTCCAAAGCTGAGTATCCTATCCCAGATGGCAAGGATGGAAGCCACCAGTCTTGCTGTGGAGGACACCGTGCTGGTAGCAGTGCTACGGCTCCACTGGTCAGGGGGGGTTGCAGCAGCCTGGAGGGTGACTGCACACAAAATATTAGGTCCAGGCATGCCTTCAGAATC
The DNA here is from genome assembly GCA_024734555.1 of Trochalopteron elliotii. NCBI lineage: Eukaryota > Metazoa > Chordata > Aves > Passeriformes > Leiothrichidae > Trochalopteron > Trochalopteron elliotii. The sequence goes on from JANPWX010000024.1 coordinate 8,278,715, forward strand.
CTAGTGGCTTTCACAGATTCCCTTCCACAAAGGTCCTTGGTGAGGTTTTTAGAAGGAAGTTGAGGCCAGAGGGTGATGTGTTAAGGCACTGCTGAGGCTGCTTTGGTGGCTGAAAAAACATATAATTGGCAAAATGTCATAATCCATCTGTGATGGTGCATAAAATTTCCTTTGTGCCTTCTCAGACAGTTCACAGCATCATGGGAGAACACTCAAAGGAAGTATTTGGCATTACTTGCAGTGGTGATAGTGCTTAGATTGGGCAGTGGCATTTTCAAGTTTTCCAATGAAACTTAAAATACCACAGCTGGCAGAATTTCCAGCATCACTTGCTAAAACTACTGTGATAAACTGAGTTTCCACTTCTCCTTACTGCATTGAATAAATTGAACTCCCTTCAGCTTGCTACATGCTGAATATTCAAGACCAGACTCCAAATGCTGTGTTTCTGTCAGAGCAGCACTGACATTAAAAAATCTCCTTGCTAATATATGAAGTGGCTTCACCTTTCTGTCCTCAGCCACGAATTCTCTGTCTGCAAATACTGCAGCTGTGCAGTACCACATGAACTACCAGTAGTCTTTCACCCTTGAAGTAGCTTTATGTCACTGCTAGAGGTGGTGTATCATTAAATTACACTTTGGCATTCTTTTGTGTGTGAGGACCTACGGACATGCATTATTCAAAAAAGAAAATGCTTTTCCAAGACTTAGCTAGTTTTAGCTGACTGCTTGCTCTTCTGGAAAGGAGAGAGGACTTGCATAGTAGCCATGACTCAAAGCAAGCATTCTCAGTGATGTCTGATGCATTGCATTCAGCAGGCAAAACTAATACAAAAAACTCTGGTTAACATGATGTCGCAGAACATTCTTGCCACACAGCTTCTAGAGTTTCTCTGTTGCCAAGGTCTGCAACATGTTTCCCACTCGGTAAATATTTGGCTGTTTGTTTGGAGATTTGGGGGAAAGGGGTTAACTTTTTTATTTTTTAAAATGCTTTCACTGCTTAGACTGTGTTTAAATTCACTGAAAGTGGGTAGTGCTGCAGTGAAGGCAATGGGAACACATTCTGATATCATGTGAGGAAGTTCAGTTTCAGGCCACATGAGTCCTTTCCTGAGTGTGATCTATATTTCCTGTGAAGTTATCCCTGCCTGGCAGAAGGACTCCATTAGGACATGGTGCTATTACAAGTTCCTTTTTACCTTCACTGTGATCTCAGAGGGACACTTTTATATTCTCTCAGACTTCCTTAGGAACTAATTTATCTTTACAGAACTTGTCCCGCTCTTTGGAAGGCAGAGGCTCTTACAATTAAAAATCTGGCTAAGAACTGTTCTGGGGAAAGATATATGCCTCTAGAATAAATTTTTTTTTTTAAGTGTATAAAATATGGGGTTTTTCTCCCTCTCTTTTAAAAGCACTTATCATGGTGAATAATTAATATGATCTGGGAGCACATGGCAACTTTTATCTGAAGTCTCCTATTCCAGGAGGAGGTAAGCATTCTGACGACAGAAGAAGGAATGAAGCGTTGAGAAGCTTAAGTTGGGAAAGATAAAGCTGTACAGGTCAGAGAAGATGCCACATAGGGTAAAAGCAGTTTTGGGGAAGGAAGCAGCCACTGAAAACAATTAATAATTTCCTTTCTGAGTGTCTTTCCCTAGGGAGAAAAAATTGCAAGCAAAATGCTGAGTGGGATTAGACGAGGACCTAGAAGTTCAGAGCTATATGTCACTATAGGCAGAAAGCAGTTATCTATCTGTACAACACTGTTAGCTCTCTGTACGTGAGCTGGGTACTTTAGGTACAGCCAGACATCCTAGAAGGGCCTGAGTTTATTCCTTTCCACATGCGGGAACATTATTTTGACAACGAAACTTAGAATTGGAACCATAAAATGTATTTGTTTGAAATGCAGAAATGAGCTTTCCTCAAATTATATAAATTGCAAATGGGCATGAAGGGAAGCTGATTTTCTACATGACTGAATATCCAGTTTCAGGAGAGTAAAGATGAGGCTTTTGCAGGGTAATGGGATCCTGACAGAATCCTGTAGTTCATGAACACTGTGGTGAACCTTATGGTTCATATGGCCTTGTCATCTATGAATCAGCACGTTACAATCTGCCAGGCTTTTTTGTTTGGTAGGTTTTTAAAGTCATGGCAACATTCGTGCACCAAGTTAGCTTTTATATCTAACGCAGCTTCCTAATAAAAAAAAAAAAAAAAACAAAAAAACAAAACAAAACAAAAAAAAACCACAAAAAACCAAAAAACAAAAAAAACTTGTCTCCTCTACCAGGGGTTTGCACAAAGATGAAACATGCCAACAAAGCAGATAAGCAGATGCTTTCTTAGAAGTCCCAAGGCTACGGGAGGATTATCTCTCTCTACCTAAGTCAAACACACTGCAGTGAAATAGGGTTTTTTCATATAATACTGAAGTGTAAACTAAAGGCTTCTCTCATGTGCATAGAGCCTAAGAGCAAAGCTAACTTTGCTCCATATATCCTTAAGGATATACTCTTACAGTACTAAACTAAAATTCTCTAGACCCCTTCCATGGTAGTGGTGACAGCTGGAACCAAATATCCCATGTAATACTCTACTTTCTGGTAGTTTAGGCAAGCTGCCTGTTGGGAGTGGTCCTTGTCTTATACTATCCCCCGCACAATGCCTGGGAGCTTTGAGAAAAAGTTCAAATCAGTCAATGTCAAATACGTGCCAGAGTCCTCTCTTGTGTTTAATAGTAAATATGATTTCAGTTCCTGTGCCTGTGGACATTCTTCAGTGTCATTTCACTTTCAAGAAGAGAGGTCTATTATGAATTCATTTTTTATGACCTATTAATGTATATTTTTAAGATAGGCTGGTGTTACACAAACATCTACAGTGAAATTTGGAACAACTTTTTTCTTCCTTGCTGGCTATTTAAATATTTTAATATTGTCTCCAATGCCCAGCTCTTAGGCTGAACTTTTTTGAAAGTGTGAACAGATATAGAAGCAGAGGTAGATGCTTTTGTTAGCAAAGAGGCTACCACTTCTGTAATGCCAGACAGATTTTGAAAAGATTTTTTTACTACTCATGATTAAATGGATGGATATACATACTGGGATAGCTTCTTTTTCCTAACAACACTAATCCATGGATCACTTTCAGATGATTGTGTTTATTTTTTCCATACTGTTTTTGCTTTCATGAAGATCTGCTTTAGAAAAGAGCTAGGATTAAGTACGATTAAGAACTGATCTATCATTTCCTAGTAATAGGTGTAGGGAAAACAGGCGAACCTTGAGAAAAGCTAAAGATGAATTGTAGTGAAATACATGCTTTATCCATTAGATTCACATCCTTCCCGTAGGAATGTACGTATGTTAAAGTAGTCTCAAGAGGGCGGCTACTCCTTGCTAGCAGCAACATCATGCTGTGAATTACAAATAAAAACATACATGCCTCACACAGGACTGTTGTACATAAAATATCAATCTGTCTCTGGACACATCTAGAAAAAAATACCATTCCATTAATTTCAGCGAGTATACTAGCCAGGGGATCATTTGTAAATAGTAACAAGAATACAACTGAAATTATTAAATTTGGTTTGATTCACCTCATCCAGTACCTCCTACCTTATGGTAGAAATTGATAAAGATCAGGACTGTTCATTTTAATTAAAATAAACAGATCCACGTACCTAGAGGAACTGCATTATTCATAATTCTGAAGAGCTACCAATTCTGCTAGACTAGGTTTATAACTGCAGTAATCAGAAGCCCATCAGAAAAAAAGAAAAAAATCAGAAAGAATTAATGTTAGGTGATCGTCTCTTTAAAAACTTGGGTTTGGGCCTCTCTATGGAAATCACACCAATTTGGATGAATTCAGGTAAGTCCAAATGCTCCAAATCCAACATACATACCGGGCTGGTTCCAGGCTGGTAGCCAAATATCACTTTAGTATGGTGCAAAATAGTACCATTTTATTCTGAGACCAGACAAAAGGGTGGTCCACAAAGCCCTGGGGCATGTAGCAAATGCAGCCATTCATGCAAGTACTACAAGGGGAGAAAGACTTCTGTCAGATGACTTAAAATCATTAGGTTACAGTCTGGTAGTCAAAAAGCCTCTGTGCTAGTCTTTCTAAGCAGTAAGCAAGGACTTCCTGTTCCCTCTATGTTTCCCTGAGTCAAAAAAAAGGACAATTGTCACAGTAATAGAGTTTTTGACACCCATGCATATAGGTGTATGTAATACAATGACAACTTTGGCCGTAGAGAGTTAACAGGTGGGGTCCAAATATTGCAGTAGAATAAATCACATTGGTAAATTCTGAGCATGTCTGCAGTTGTGGGCAAGATTGAAGCCAAAGTTAGGAAAAAAGCACAATTTCAGTGATCTTGCTGTGTCTGCATATAGTGTTAAGAACAAAAGTAATTTAGACCATGAAAGTTAAGAGGTTTTATTGAAGAGGTAGATCATGTTGTACAGTTCCCATGTGGTCCTATAAGCACACCATCAGCTGGCTAACACAACTAGCAGCAAGTGTAACTCAGATGGATTTAATGAGATATGTTTAATAAGTATATTCACACTCAAGTTCAACACACAGGACTTCTTGTTTTCCTCAGGCTTCTGACAAAGCCTATGACCAGCTGTGAAAGTTAATTGTACGTTATGCTGTCACTGTCTGGGGCTGGCAAAGAACTTTTATCCTGTGGTATATTTTTGTTCCTTGGCAGCAACAGAGAAGGAAGGAAGGAAGGAAGGAAGGAAGGAAGGAAGGAAGGAAGGAAGGAAGGAAGGAAGGAAGGAAGGTTGGTTGAATTTCATTTTCCCCAGTTTGACGTGTAACTAGTATGGCAATGTGCTGGGACATGTTTTCATGTTGCAGTGAGTTCTAGATGTGCTCTTTTAAAATTTTGTCTTTTTGCTTCCACAAAGTGGAACGCAGACTCTTGAGGGTTTGTTTTCATTTAGCACAGGTAAATCCTGCAATAGTGCTTGCCTAGTTTCCACTGCAGTAAACACTGAAGGAAATTTTCTGTATTCTTTTATATGCTTAAAAGGCGCTTTTTTTTTCTCATCCAAGACGTCACTTGGTGGTTTTTTTCTTCTTTGCGTTCTCATACATTATCATCCCTTTATTAATAATATTTTGTATCCTTTTATTAACACCACTGTGATACCCATCTACTCCAGTCACATGGGTTGTGGCATTTGCATTCTAAGCTATCTTATTTGGCTTTTACTGATTGAGTTATTTGAAATCATAGCAGCCATTTTGAGTGGTCTGTTCCAACAGCAATTATTAGAATAAAACTACTTCTATCAGTCAGATGATTTTCAAAGTCTCCTTTTCTTCAGCTTTGTGAGTAGTCTCTGCTGCATCTTCCTGGGGACTACACAATCAAAACTACACATCAAAACCAGAAAGCAGCTAAATTTTTTTTTTCATGGGGTTTATATTAAGAATAGGCTTGGACATTCCTTATCTCATGGTGGGTTATGGGTTTCTTTCTTTGTTCCTGCAAACTCATAGATTGGATGTCTTGCCAGAATGAGTGGCAGTGAATGGAGTGGATGGAATGGACATATATCAGGATTCATTTCCTTGAGCTTCAGAAGAATCCGTTTTTTCTTTTGTCAAATCAACATTTTATGATCAAACAGCAGAATGACATAATCTTCTTTTCCTTCTTCCCAACATTCCTAATAGATCAAATTTTTTGTGAATGAAGGAAAGTTAAATGTTTGCAAAATAGTAATTACTAGTGTGTGATTTGAAAATTAAGCAATAATTGAATTGCATGCCCTTAAGTGAAGAATTTTAAGATATTTTCTTCTGAAGGTCTCTATTTTAAACTGCCCCCTACAGGTGTCAGCTGAGGGGCTTTCCAATAAGTATGTTCAAAGTTATAAAAGGCAGAATAAAATCAGTCTTCCCAAATTCACAGCTGCACGATTTATAATACAATATAATGTTAGATTTGTTTAGGTTGGAAAATACCTTTAAGATAATTGAGTGCATCCATTAACATATTATTGACAAGGCCGCCACTTAACCGTGTCCTACATACCACATCAACACATATTTTAAATATCCCCAGTGATGGTAACTCCACCACTTCCCTGTGAAGCATGTTCCATTTTCTGACCACCCCCTTTCGTAAAGAATTTTTCCTTAATATCCAATCTAAACCTCCCCTTCCACTACTTGAGACCATTTCCTGTTTCTTCATCATTACCTGGGAGAAGAGGCTGACACTCACCTGGCTACAACCTCCTCTCAGGCAATTGTAGAGGGTGATAATGTGCCCCTTGAATCTCCTTTTCTCCAGCTAAATAACCCCCAGCTCCCTCAGTTGCTCCTCATAAGATCAGACCCTTCCTCAGCTTTGTTGCTCTCCTCTGGACACATTTTTGATAGTCTTAAAGAAAAAATCCCAGCAGGATTTCTGGTTGCATTTTGAACCTAAGCTGAACAGTCATCAGTTTGATCTAAAGTGGATCCTCTTAGATTGACTTGTGGTTTGTTTGTCTGGCTTTAGCTCTTGTGTCTGCTTGGCCTCTGCAAACCTGTTTAAGCTGTGCTCTTGCTCTTGCTCTGGGTAGCACTAGAGCTGACCTCAGGGGTTCCATGCAAAGGTTGTTGCTCCTTGGCATAACTTGGTTTCCAAACATGTTTAATTAAGCTGGTGAGGCTTTAGGAATAAAAAAGAGAAGGCACCTGGGAGAACAGGAGCTCTGCCTGGAAGTGACAGAAGTTTATAGGGTGTAGGGACTTCAGTTCAAATTGGCCCATTCAGCATGAAAATGGATATATTGGGTTGGCATCACCAGCACTGTGGGCACCTTGGTAGCCCTCTGCAGTCCAAGTCCTGCAGGTAACTCTACTGTGCTCTCAGGTGTAAATCTGCTGTGGCATGGGACCTGCTTGTTAGGCAAATGACTTGCTCCTGATAAGGGGATGCTCTGTGGCTGCTGTCTCCTAGACTGGGAAAGTAATTAATCTTCAGCTGCAGGTGAGGTTAATAAAAATCAGACCTTGTAAGGGTGATAAATTACTCATTTAAAAGTTACATTGATAGTCTACTCCTAATAAACTTTAGCAATTCTCATCCACTGTGATGCTGCTACTTGCTACTTTCCTGTAGGAGGCTGATCGAAAGATAATGCTGCACTTGGGGATATCATCCTCTCACGGTAATTCAAATGCAACACTTCACCACAGATACCTTCCAGTGTTTTCAAATAAAAAGCGTTATTGGATTGTGCATTTCCTGTGACCGGTTTCACTTTTGCCAGCTGGCATTCCCTCAATTCTTCTCTGAGCACATCTCCAGCTGTATCCTGACATGTATGTACTTAAGATAACTTCCTTTTTTCTGCGTGTTCCTTTTTCCCTGTTTTAAATATTTGCAGTTTATAATTTCCCAGATTCCCTCCCAGAGCCCTCTTGTCAATCAGCTTCTGCTGCCCCTTCCTGACAATGACTGGTTCAGCATTCTGTGTATCTGCTCCGTGGAAGTGCAAATTCTTCTTTAGCATCACAGAAGACCCCTTGAAAAGATCATTATCTCCACTGGACAGGTATCAAGCACTTTACAGAGCTGCTTATCCTTGAGGTCCACCTGGAAGCTTTGACCAACGTAAGACATGCTCGAGTTCTTGTAGATAGAGTGAGCTTTTGCAAAATCACATCTGCACTGGCTGTGGACATAACCTTGATCTGGGTTCAACCTGCACACCTGATTGCCTCAGCTTCTTAGTTATAATGTAGAAATCCAATGCTTATCAAGTAGTTTGGAGTAAATGTGTTCAAAATTATGAGCTGACATAAAATGTTAAGTAATTTATATGGTCATGGAGTATTTAATCTCCAAATTAGCTTTAGAAACAACTCTGAGCTTAGCAGAAACTGAAAAAAAAGAGGCCTGTTGGAAATTATGCTGCTTAAATTATATGAAATATATAAGTACCATCAAGAGATTACAGAAATGTTATTTAACATAATAGCACTATGACTGCAGTTAACACCCAAAGGATAAACTACAAAGTGTTGTTAAAAATTGAATCATCAGGGAGAAAAAGATCATCCATCTTATTTCCTAATGAGGTTTTCCAGATAGAATCCTACATAACCTTTACTCAGTAGGTACCTAACCTGCAAAACGTATTTGTACATTCAGTGACCACAATACTGTATAAATATTATAATGAGCAAATGTTATGGTGTATACCAGAGAAATATGCATTTCCTCCATTTCCTATTACTAAATCTTTTCACAAAATTGCAAGTTCTAAAATGAAAGGTCAAATACTATAAAATAAATATTAAATACTCTAAAAGATTTCTCTCTAGAGTTACAGCTAAAGAGTGAGTTTCTTATAAGTTCCATAAATGGAATGATTTTTATTTTGCTGCTCTGTTTCCTGTATTAAATGAGGGAAGAAGAGTCACCATAACAACTGTTCTACCACCAAGAAAAGCAGCATTTTCTTAGAGCAGTACATCTATCATATAAATAGATCTGTAAATATATGTTTGGGGTGTATTGGCTAAAATTGACAGCAATTACATCACTGTTGACACAATTAAATGAAGAAGCACACCAACATCCTGTGTCCTAGCACCCACAGGGCCACAATTTCTCCATTTTATTTTTTTCTTCTTATAGGCATTTAACCAGGTATATTCAGCAATATTTCTACATGGCACCACATAGTTCTAATGTTTCTATTTTTTGCTAATGCAAAACCTTTAAAAATATATTACATGGCCCTGACAAAGCTTAGCAGAGAGCAGGATCAGGGTTTTTTTTTTGTTCCAAGTGGAGCTGGACTGCTTGAGCTATTTGCCTACATGGAGAAGCTGTCCTACTGACCATGGCATTGGAAGTAGGTGAGTAGCCTTCGACCTTAGAGGATATCAGGGCCTGGAGCTTTGATGTAATGTTATTGTTTAATATCACGGCTCAGCTTCCTGTGTTAAAAGTGTCTTTACCTCATTATCAACATCAGTTCTTTCTTCCCATTATAAAGAAAACAGCATTTGATACAAACGAGAAAGCAATCAAATCACAGTTGGAGTATTCCCTAGTTCATTCTAAAGTTTAAGTGTAGCTGGATAAAATAATTACAACACAGCAGTGTTGGTAAACAAAACTAATTTACATATAATATCTCACTCCATGCATCCTAAGAGCTCTCTTAATCCCAGGTGGCATTTTCAGTCACAAGATTATGCATGTAATAGCAATAGACCTTTTTATCCCTCAAGTCTTCCGTTTAGCCTCTGGAGGCAGATAATATCTCATAGCTTGTCGGCGTGACAAGGAAAATGCTCTAATCAAACACTCCTGTGGACCATTATAGCACATAATAACAGAAGATTTTGATGGCTTTATCAGACATGCATTGGAAGGTTCCCTTTCAAAAGACAAACAAATTATTTTGTTTTAATGCAAGGCTTTGGGATATACATACATTAAGAAGGATAGAAGCTGAGAGACAAAATGGAGAGACAACACTATTATATCTCCAGTGACACAGAATACTGTGTTTTATAATATATTATGTTTAATTTGAAATGCTCTCATCACTGATTCCCAGGGTTTTCAGCATGATTTCCAGGGTCTGCCCTGGGAGCTGGTAGTGTGCAAAACTCTGCAAATTGTATTATAGCCTTTGAAGTTTAAAAGCTGTTCAGAGCTGTCCCACTTCAGGAGTGATTTTGTCAGGACTTGAAAGAATGAAATCAAGCCAGCGTGGAGGTAGCTGGTGTGCCAGGCCCCTGCAAGAGAAGCCTGAGGGGCCACACAGAGCAGTTTGGGTCATTTTCAAGCCATCCTATAGAAGAAGTAGCTGTGGAAGGTGTTGGATTGTCTAGCTGAGCTGTGTCTACTTGGAGAGGGGATTTGGTGAATTCCTGCAGTCTCTGAGAATCTGTCATAGACACGAGCAAATTTGCATGTGTACATTTGTACATGCTACAGTGTTGCTTACAGGCAAAAGAATCAGAATGTGGGTTGTGCTGTGCACACTGCTGGGGTGTGGAAGAGTACAAATAATTTTGCAAAGGAGTGAAATTGTGTCACGTTGAAGCATCAGCTAATGAGCACTGTGTTGTTAAGCCTTTGGAAGTCTCTGTCCTTACTATTTTAAAGGTTTACTTAAAATATGTGTATCTTTTCAGTCTCTACTGTTCCTCAAGCAGCTTATCTGTATTTTCCTATACAAGAAAATGGTGCTATAGCTCTTTAGCCTTATGATATAAAAACATATTCTAGCATGATCAATATCCTCTTGGTTTTTTAGTACCTCTTTGGTTTCTCAGAGAGTAGTTGAAGTTAGATGGGGCCTCTGGAGATTGCCAAATCCAAACCCTTTGCTTAAACACAATCAGCTAGAGCAAGTGCCCAAGGTGGTTTTGGATTGTGTTTTGGGTATTTCCAAGGATGGAGGCTTCACAGCCTCTCCCTAGAATAGTTTGGCTATAAGCATCCAATTCATTACAGCTTGTCTTCCTGCACTAAAGTGTAGCTTTTCCTATGCTGTCAAGTGATGATTTTTTTTTTTAATCTGCTCATAAAAATATTACAATTGTTTCCAGGTCCACATGGAAGCACATGGTTGGTTTATTAAGAGTCAGAGACCACCACTTGCCAGAGACTGGGTAGTGGTGTTCTTGTTACAGTCCAGATCACCAGAAAGTTTGCTAGCCAACTTTTCCAGAACACAACTACAACACAAGCATGTCTGTGAAGAAGCTAAGGAGCAATACTGTGAAACTCTGGCATGTATTAAAGTATCTTGTTCTGAGAATCTTTACCTGAGAATTCCTATTCTAAGTATGTCACAAGAGACCGGTTAATGCTGCAGAATGGGTGCACCTGCTTTGAAATCTTACAGGCAATGTGCAAATGGTACTTCATTTATATGATGCAAGCTTAGCATGCAGATAGTTTTAATAAATCCCTTTAAGGCAGTGTAGATAACTTTTTTAGAAATTCATTTAACCTAAGTCCTCATAAATAATTTCTTCACATTATACACTATCTCAAAGACTGTATGCCATCTGAGCAGATATCAAAATTCTGGGACTGAGCCTACCCAGCTGGTGCAGCTGTGGAGGCAATGACAAGCTTGATGTCACAGCAAAGATGCCAGACACTACATTTAGTTAGCATGCCCTGCAGGCGGATTAATTCACAATTAAACAACCATCTCTTAGGAATCTATTCACCTTTTCCTCTGAGCTGAGGTGTAGGCATGTTAACCCAGAAAAAAAAAGTGATGGCTTCAACAAGTACAAATGCAATCTTGAACAAGTTAATTCAATAGGGAAGGTGTTATTCATTCCATTCACATAAGGCAATATTCACACTGTAATGAAAACAGTAATAATAAGCCATTGTATTCAGCAGGACAAGTTAGTCAAGAAAATACTCTCTCTATATCACGTTTTGACACTTTTGGAAACATAAATTGGTTATGATTAACTCTAGAAGTTTTGCCTTGTCTTTTGCAAAACAGATGAGTGGATTTAGGAATTCATCCAGCAAAAAGGCAGCCAAGGGCTTTGCTACTGCCAGCAAATACTCCACAATTTCCTCCACATCACTCTCACACTTGACCTCATCTCTGAACTGCAACAATGGCTCGGGCTCCCCCTGCCTCTCGATTGTTTCGGGTTTTTTACTTGCCAGATACTCTCTAAGTTTATTAGATTTTGTTTGCTTGTTTCTGAAATATTAACAAGTGTTATCCAGGGATGACATTAAAACCAGCAGACTGATTTCTATGGCAGTACAAAACAGAGCTGTGCCTTCTGGCACAGCAGGCAGGAGTTGGCTTGGAGAGGCAGACTGTGACAAGACCTGCTCCCTCCACTGCTCTGCCTGCAGCTTGGTGCTGCAGTTGAGATAAAACCCACAGCAGGGTCTCCTGAAACCAAGCAATGCCTCAAAGAAGTTAAAAGCAGAGGGAATTGACTAGCTAGCTTTTTATTTTGTTTTTTGTTTTTTGTTTTTTTAATGATTAAAAGTATAAGGCTAATACTACAACTAAAATAGAGAAACACAATATTCTTGACTTCTTTAATCATGACTCTGACAGAACATGAAGACAAAGCCTCACAGTTTGGCTCATTGTGACATATTTCTCTCTTAAATAAAGATGCATTTCTAAACCCTGTATCAGCTTTGAGCACAGTCAGTGATGCCTTTGGAAGGATCCCTTCTCCAATAACACCATTTCTCCGTCACTAGTGGCTTAAGTCTTTTGCCACCACTGATGCCCATCTTCAATTTTTTTCCATTCTTTTATTTGCCATTATCACAAATAAAAATGCTTCAACATGTTTTTGTTCCCTGCCCATGAATTATTCTAACATAAAATACCAATTCTAAATCCTAATGTTTCCTATCCTACTGCACAAGAAATCTAAATTATTCACATTCACCTCTGCTAATGTGACCTATGGCAAGGGAATAAAGTTATAAAGATTTCTGATTTTCCCCAACTGTGATTGCACTGCTTCAATTCTGTCAATAACACCTTCTTCTCCAAGGTAGTGCCTTTGATAGACAATCTGATTTTTTCGTGGCAACCTGTGATTAATCATCTTTCTGCTCATGCCAACATGGTCTTCAGGACATTTTCACCATGAGTTTCTAACATCTGAAGTTGGGGCTAATTTTAAAATAACATAAAAAGATTCTTTTAAAAATAACTCGTATGTAGGAAACCCTAATATAATAGATTTGATAGAGACAAACATATAGGATGAAAAGGATAATTATGTTAATAGCACTCGCTTTTGTAGATTTTGTTAGCATCCATGTTTCCCAGGGAAATGCTGCTGGTTTAAGTGCAGGAATTCATAACTTTCTTAAATTTCTGTGATAAATATGACTATTGACACTTTAGGCATATGTATTGCCAAACCCAAAGGAGCTATTTTTGTCCAGAAATAGACCATGCAGCCAGTAAAATTTTATGGCTTCTAGTCGTTAATTTATTTTTCACCTTCTCCTTCAGAGACAACAAATATAGCCTTATTACCAGGAGGAGAAGCCTTTCCTTGGTGTGACAGATAAAGAATTTAATCATTTGCCTTAGGCTTTGTCAGACATTCTTTTCTGCTGTGTTGACAAAGAAATGTTGCTTATGTCCTCAGAGCACTAATTTTATTTTACTTATTTCTTTGGATTGGTAAGGAATGACAATAGAAATAACTGGTTTTTAAACTAAAACATCAGCTTAAGCAAATAAACTACACTTGTGTCATTGCGGAGGAACTTTATCCAGAATGCCTGTATGTCAACAGATGAGAAGGGGACAGAAATGAAGGTAATCGGGCATTGTAATTTCCTCAGTCATAATTCGTTTACTACAGAGAAATACTTGCACTTCTCAAAGCTGAAATGGGCACCCAGCTCCTTTCATCAGTGTTTTATGGGCAGCAGCACTTGCCCCATATGCACAGGGACTGGTCTGTGAGTCTGGATCTTGCCTCAGCTCTGTCTCCTGGTCTTTACTATTCAACAGTATACACAGGTAAAATTTGTGAAACATTCGTGGAATAATGTGATATGTTTTGATTCCCAAGAGATGTGTATGAGCTACCCCATTGGCCTGCTGAAGAGGCTGGCACTGAGTCATGTCCAGTTGTGCTCCTCTCAGCATTTGCTCCTTCCGCTCTCCTACTGTGGTGCTTGGAGGCAAGGTTGAGGTTGCCAGCTTCTTGGGTGTTTGGATGTCTTACACCTGTATATTGCAAACTTGTGCAAAATACAGCATAAGTGCACAAATATTGAGCTCCGTCTTCAGTCTGAGTTGAGTTTTCTGCAAGAAAGAACCTTTCACTTGACTGTTTCTGTGGTTATTTGGGATGAAGTTCACTGGGAGGGAGAGCTGCTTCAAAAGGTGCAGTTACTCCTTTGGGAGCGCTGCTATCTGAAATAGCCTCTAAAGAGAATAACAGATCCTATTCAAGCAGGCTCTGGGCTCAGGGTCAGACATAAACCATAGCTTTAGACTAAACCAGAACACTGAGTCAGAACATGGCCAGTTCCAGGAAAAAGGTTGGCTACAAATCTAGACCTGAGCATCATCGCTCAGGGCCTGTTTGAACGCATGCTTCAGTTCCTGCTCTTTGTTTCATTCTGAGCAGACAGGACATAAGCAGGTGCTGCGGGCTGCTGCTGAGCACACTGGCTCATGTTCTGGTAGAGGGATGGTGGCAGTAGTGGGGGCACTTCAGGCACAGGGCCCTGTTAATTTGTACTCATGTGCAAATGCAGGGATACCGCTTTCAGAATGGGGAGCCCTTGACCCTGAGATTGCTGGAGGCAATGCTGAGGGAGTGCCACAGGAGGTATTGCTGTCTTTGCTTTGGTCCCATACTCTCCCAACCCATCTGCTACAAGTTGCTTCTGGAAATTAGAGTGTGAACCAGGTAAAGCTTTTGGCTCCTTTGGTATGACCAGTCTTAAATGGTGAAACACAAAAGCATCATTTAACATATAAATGCTAAAGATCAGCACTGGCATCACGAAGAAGATAAGCCAGAGCCAACTCCACAGGCTGTGAAATACTCTTTTGCGCTGCTTTTATGGGGACTTGTGGGATTCTGAATCTCAGAAGTTGCTCCTCTGCCAGTCTTTCTTGGTGGCCTCCTTCTCATGAGAATTGAGAGTGTGCTGTGCTCTGGTTATCTATGACTGCACAAGGGCCTGGTGGGAGCGCTGGCGAGCCAGTATAGGTAAAAAAACGGCTTGGCAGGCTCAGCTCAGTACTGTCTCCTTTCTCCAGAGTGATCTCACAGGGAGAACTGAGGAGCACTGCTCCCAGAAAAGTAAGATGGGATGCACTTTTACACAATCTGATTTCCCCAAGAAGCTACAGTCTCAGTCTCCTCGCCAATGTGAATTAGTGTGGTAAGAGGGATGGTGCAGGTGGACAAACACTTCTGTCATTTAAAGTGCACTTGAGATTCTTCAGAAGACAGTAAGAGCTCTTTCTTTTTCATTTTAGAACGGCATGATACCATTTAGAAGCTGATAGGTCTCAGAACGGCAAACTGGATGGGATATTCTTTACCAAAAGTGTTGTTAGTTATTTGTCCCCGTGGAGGGTTTTAACTAAGGTGGAAGCTTTGGGGCTAACCTCGATATCCAGATCCAATTTGTTAAACAGTGATAGTGATGCTTTCTTCCAAATGCAGATTTAGATCTACAGATGAATAGTGTTATGGAAGAGGATGGTGTTGCACAGACACTATATTAATTACTATATACTTATGACTGTGTCTACCATTTGTGGAAGTCCAGGGAACTGCCTCAGGGAATGAAGAATGAGACAAGGCTTGTAGCACAGAAAAACTGAAAAACAAAGTTCCAGGAGAGTCATCCTCAGCAAACCCTTTTCTGAGATTACAGCTGAAGTAACAGCAACAATTGGTAAACAGGCATTATTCAAGCCAGCAGATTTCCCTTAGTGAGAGCAATTAGCTACTCTGCCAGCTCCCAGTCTGCTCTGGAGGGTTGATTGGCTGGTAGAAAATTTTCGTGGCAGACATATGAATGTACACACCCGTACACAGATCCTGACCAGATTATAAATTAGCTTCACTGTAGAAGCTTCCATGCATAAATGCTATTTTGAGAAAGAGAAGTGCACTGTACAAAGCCACTTAGTGTGATGTCTTAGTTCCATGGATGGCAACGGGACATTTTCTATTTATTTTTATGAAGCTCGGATTTTACCGTTGGTTTTACCAACATGCATTCTCTCTCCACGAGTGTAATCTTTGGGGGACTTGGAACATCTGTCAGACTGAAGTGGCAGAAGGAGATGGGCTGGTTTCTGTGCAGTGAACATATTTTGGAATCCAATAATAGATTCAGCTAAAGCATGAATTATCCTGACAGCAGATACACTTGGGTAACCACAGCCGAAACAAGGGCTAACTCTAATTTTTGAGTCTAATCTGCTGCCCACCTGTAACACAGGGGAAAACTCATGGGAGCACACTTCCTCCATAAATGGAGTTACTCATAAATACCTTTACTTTACTAATCCCTCAGTTTATTCCATCATAAAGCATATATCTATGCTAGACTGCAACTGAAGAGTCCATTTGATAGAGTGGATTAGAAGCCTGAGACTAAATAATCATGGAAGCATGAAAAGTAAGGTAAAAGGGAATGAAAACATAAATATTTACCTTCTGTGGGGTACATTCACAAAGAATTAAGCTTCTGAAAAGCAAGTAACAATTCTGAGTTCTCAAGCAAGTTGATGAAAGAGAGGTCATATTTCCAGATGTCTGATGCTGAGTGCTCAGGAATGCTGCATCTGGGATCTGAAAATGGAGGAACCCAAAATTATTGTCACCCAACAGAAATATTGGCTGATATTCTTGGATTTGGTAACATTCCTAATTTTCAAACCTTCATCTGGGTTTATTTTTTAAACACTTGATTTTCAGTTCAAGTGTTCCTCTTTTAATTTCTTGATCTCTTGCTCTTTTGACTTCTTTCGTTAAAGAAAAAGATAGATAAATAGCAGAGTTGAGGGCGCTCATTTCACATGCAAGAAAACACAGTTTTTTCAGCAACTTCTGCATGTTCCTCTCATTTCTCTCATGTTTCCTTTTGCTACTGCTGTTGTTTAAGTGCTGGCATGAGCAACCCGTGTAGCTGGAGGGGTGTGTATTGTGCAATTTCTGAGATTACAAATCTGAGATTACACAATCTCTGAGATTGTGTGAGATTACAAAGGCAGCACGTAACTGTATGGAGGTGCCTCTTATTGTAGAGAGCCAGTAATATGCAAAATGCTATTTCCCAGCTGTTCCTTTCATGTATCAAATAGTTTACAATTAAATTACCCAAATCCAAGGCCATACAAGTCTTCTACCTCTCTTGTAGTCAGCATCTTATATATGTATGTGAGTCAGACAGTAGAGCTGAAGTCAAAGGTCTGAGTCTTGCAAAGCAAAGCTATTCAAGGATGTTAAATCTTCACAAGACTGAAACATGACTTGAAAACCAAATGGATAATAGAGACTGTGTTAACCAGTAATTTCTGCTGGAAAGATTTGTAACTCATCAAAGTAGAGGAAATCATCTGCATTAGTGTTTTATACAAACTATTAGGCATGTCTGAGCTTTCAATTAAGTAGACTAGAAGAATAATCAAGCACTGATTTCACTAGAATCTTTCTTTTGTTGTTTACCTTAATGGCATATATATAATTTGTGGGCTTTTAATTTACAATCAAAAAAAAAAAACAAAACAAAAAAAAAAAAAACAAACCACAAAAAAACAAAAACGCCCAAACCAAAAAAAACCCCACAAACCAAAAAACCCCTACTTCTAGCTACTTCCTTGTGAAAAGCAAATATTGCATAGCAAGCCCTGCCTTCTTCAATATTTGTACAGATTGGTAAGGTAGGGATTTACGTGTACGTGTCTAACACTGCAGATATGTATATGCAACATGCACATATATTTTCTGTCCTATAAAAGCATGAAGAGAAGGAAGGCTTTCGTCAGTGATATGTCAGAGTCACTAGGAGGACCAACTGATTCAGAATCTGAGACAATAATTTGTGGCACAATGTTGTGCTCTGAGAGATGCCAAATCCAGCCCTACATTGGTTGGGTTGCCAGCCATGTTAAAAGGTGTTGTGCCACATGTAAAGATGCAGGACCAGTTTCTGCAGGGCTCATCTGGCTATTTGGCTGTTCCAGACTGAACTTAATGAGATATTTGTTCTGTTTAGAGCTCTTTATTTCTGGCTTCTTAAATATTGTTCACTTTCTGTATAGAGGCACAACGTAAACAGAGGGACAGAGTCTTGCTTTTTCTCTGTGTGTCTCTCCTACAGCATCAAGATTGGGACATTTACTGGGAATGATCAATGTGTGCATGAACTTTTCTTCCCCAGAAGAACTTCAGATTCTGTTTTATTACTTCCATTAGCAATTGGTAAAAATTGCTGGTACTGTCCCATCTGACTATTTGAAAAATAGTGACATTGTTTGTCATAGAACAAAAGTAAGTGCCACATTTGGAGATGGAGAGCAAGTTCAGATGTTTGGTTTGATATTACTGAAGCAATATTTACTTGGAGGAATCAATATATTTTGTTAGATCAGCTGATGAAAGTGGGGAAAATTTGCATACTTGAAAATAAAAAAAAATAGGAACCTTTCTGCTCATCCTAGAGATTATTTGTGTCATTCTAGAACCTCAGTTTACAAATAGTCTGCATGCTAACTGTAGCCTTTGTGTTTCTTTCTGGCTGCATAAGATAAGAGCTTAGCTTATTTGTGCATAAATGTGTCCACATGGAACAGACACTTTTAAAATCAGAGACAAAAAGTCATGGAAACAGTGAATACACTAGCCTTTAAATTTGTCATGTTTAAACAATTAACACTTTATTGTATATTACTTTATTAGGAAGTAATAAAACTCTAAAACTCTAAAACTCTAGGGTTTTTCTAACAACTCTGCTAGCTATAACACTTGCTGATAACAAGACACATCTGCTGATTATGCTGTTTTGAGCGCTCCCTCCTTTGCCTCTTGCTCCCCTCCAGACTCTCATTGAGACGTGTAATTAAGTGTGGCCCTCAATAATAACCACCATCTCCCAAGCCTATCTTCTTCACAGGGTTTCAGTAGCAGTATCCATTTCAGGGCCTCAAATCAAGTCATGAAGGAAACTTGTTCTGTTCATACAAAAAGTGTAGATAATTGCTAGGTACAGAGAAAGGAAGAGAAAGATCAGAAAAAAATAAAAGACAAACACTCAAAAAATGAAAGAATAGCCTGTGTCTAGGACCTCAGTGAGGAGGCCTGGGAGCATAGAAGGAGGTTTTTGGGTCAATGATATCCATGTAGCAGTGACACCCTCCCCATCCAGTAAACCACAGCCTGTGCTCAGTGCCTTATCTATCATTGCATAAGATGTGCTGTAATTTCCAGGGAGTGAGTAATGAGAGCAACTCCTACACGTGCACACCCCCTGCACAGGCACTCTAGAGCAGCAGGAGCATCCCTTCCCCATAACCTCACCCTGGAGGTGCTTCCTTTGAAAGAACTACACCATGGGACACGTGGCAGTCCCGGCTGCTGCTGAGTCTGTCCCACAGGACACAGCACCTAAAAGGTGAGCTCCTGGTCACACAGAGGCCTCTTAGAAATCTACAGAGAGAAGAGGAAATGAAGGGAAATGAGTAATAAAGCACAAAACCCCGCTCTAAATGCATGCGTGGAGCTTTGGCTTCCTGCTGCACCAGGGTCCCTTCATGCAAATCCTTGCTGGCCCAAGCTTTGGGAAGTCGCACAGAGGCTGAGGGTGTTGCTGTAGTTGCACAAATCATGCCGTGCCCAAGGCGTGGGATAGGCCCTTTGGCAGCAAAGCCTTTACCCGCGGTGGCTGCCGCTTGTCCCCGCAGCTGAGCCCCGGCTGCCGGCACGGCTGGCACAGCTCGCCCGGGGCCGGAGCCAGCACAGCAGGGCAGAGGGCAGGCAGGCATGAGCTGCTCAGGGAACTCAGCCTCTGGCAGAGACAGCTGGCACCATTTCCTGCGGCATGAGATATCTGTGGCATCAGGGGACTTTCCCATGCTGCAGGGAAGCTAAGCTCACCTGGCTTTCGAGACCACACCAGAGCTGACAGGATTAAAAATCCATAAGGCTTAGTGCAATAAATTTGGCTGCTGCCAAGCAAAAATGGGAAAAATCTCGCAAACTTGTGGTATTTATTGATGAACAGTCTTCCTCTTCCCATTTTACTGGACAACGCTCCCTTGGGAATTGTGGCATATAAATAGATAGATAGATGATAGATAGACAGACAGATAAATAGATAGATAATAATGATGATGATAGACAGATGATAGACAGATGATAGATAATGATGATGATGATGATGATGATGATGATGATGATGATAGATAGATAGATAGATAGATGGATAGATAGATAGATAGATAGACAGACAGATAGAGAGCGGTCTCAACAGCAGTCCAGGCTCTGTTATAGCTGCAGATGACTGTGAGTGCAATCAGAAACATGCTCTGCCCTACTTGTGCAGCAAAATCAGTCAGGTTGGGATGTAATCTTAAGGCTGACTACACTGTTTTGATCCAACTTCCCCAAATCAGTGCCATGCAAAGGAAAGTGATGACAGTTACAGAAAAGTGGAACCATATTTCCTTTGAGGATTTCCTCCTTTCCCTTAGAAGTATGTCAATTTAATGTTACCATTAGGTCTTGTGCCTGGTACATGTCAAAATGCTAGTGCTCACTGTTATCTTTCTATATCTATAAGCAGAAAGCTGCTTATAGAAGTGACAGTGTTTCTTGTATGTGAGACAAATACTGATGTCTTGCTAGAGAGGTTTGCATTTTTCAATCAGAAAAAAAAATAATTACAGGAGACTGGGTATTAAAAGGGCATTAGCAAAGTTTTCCCTCTCAAGACTGACAAAAAACCCCTGAGAATACAAAGGACAACACAAGGCAAACATCTGTTCAAATAAAGGGAGTTAGAGAGATGCCTTTTGTTTCATTGAAGTAATATTCCACCCATAAAAATTAACCACTCTATGTTTCCCCACGCTTTTTACCATACTCAGTTCTTAAGATTATGTTTACTGGAAAGTTTTGATTGTGTCATTTCTTTTCACTGCAAGCTAATTTATGGTTCCATGTAACTTAATCACATTTTCTTCAGCCTTTTATTAACAAAACAAGTCTGGGACAGATAAAAAGCCATCGTTCCAAGGAGTAACGTACCTCCTTAACACAAACTGACATAGGAAAGCAGGCTAGGGCTCAGACTATCCCAGACCTGCTCCATTAAGAGATGAGATTTTAAACAACAGATCCGTCAGACCCCACTGGATATAATGGACCCTCATCATGGCATGACAGGTGATTATGTTCTGGAAATGTTCCAGTGCCAGCTGTGCTGCTGCATGTTATTTGTAACCTCTGTAATTGCAGCTTTTCAAAACCATTTTTATTTGGAAAGCCAGTATAGAGGACAAAAAAACCTAAAAACAACCTGCCACCATTTGTTCAGAGACGAAAAATCAGCATATCAAAGCCTGAATAGTAGTGGCCTGTTTTATGAATTGCTGGCTTAGGCACCCTTCTTCTAACAAATGCCCAAATGCCCAAACCTTAATGTAATCATTGTTTTTCCCTTTCCTCATAGTCCAGTTACTGTTCCTGCTTACAAACGAATGGATCAACAAGCATCTGCCTAATGCCTATGAGGGCAATTCCTTCTGAAATATTGAAAGGCTGAGAAGCTGAGTCTGTTCATGAGGGCTGCTTGAACACTAAGTAGAGAGTCTTCTGTGTGTCTGGGATTGAACCAAGGAAGAGTCAGAGAAATGACCCATCTAAATTTGCTCCCAACTAAGCTTCATGTGTTTTTTCAAATTGCACTTGCTTTTAAATATCCTGGCACCATAGAGCCTGACCAACCACATAAGACCACTGCCATTAGCTCTGGACCCTGCTGCTCCTCTGGTTAGGTCACTATTGTCACACCTAGTCACCATTCATTCAAAACCACCCATGGAGAGAGGACAATCATTTCCTTTGCTCTGTACAGAGCAGAGCAAACTTTAGACCTCCACATAATTTCTAACTATTTCACACTGTTCATCTTGCTTGCCTTGGAACTTGAGGAAAATTCTAGTCCTTGGATTTCTTTCCTTAGGTCACATTTGAATATAGATTTAGAAATTAGTGGGAGAGGGTTACTCTGCCCCCCAAGATACCAAAATTGCCTACCCGTTATGCAAGTGATGGATTACTAAAGCAGTAATGTGGGTAGTTATATTCCTGGTGGAATAAATAATCTAGGCATGAATCACCTTTGCTTCATTGCTGTATATTCAGAGCAAATACTTTTATATCCATGATTTCTCAAACCATCTGAGGAAAAAAGTATATAAAAAGAAGTCACATGAGAATGGAAGGAAGTTTAAAGAGCTTTCCTAGGATTTTTAGTTGCCAGGGTAACCATTTTACTCTGTAATCAATATGTTTGGCATGTTTCTATTGCTTTGTGACTGCTCCCACAGACAACATTGAAAGGTGTTTGGGGAAAACACTGGAAGCAAAGACAACTACTAACTTTGGGAAAAAGTGATTTGGGTATGAAAAAGGGAAATAACTTATCCCCCAAATAGTCTAAAACTCTATCTGATTTTCTTGAGAAATAGTGGAGTAATTTTTTAATAGGTTTGCAGGACTTGAGAGGATCCTTTGGAGTATATGAGTTTCAGCACAATGCCTACCTAGTTGCACAAAAGCTAAATTTTAAGTTTTTTCCCCATGTTAAATGTATTGCATTGTACACAGTATTCTGTGTCAATCAGGGAAGAATTACCTTTTAAGGTAAGTTTAAAAAAACACATAGCCCACCACCAAGCTGCTTTAACAAAATACCTGACCAATGTTACCTAATTAAAGTTATTATTGATAAGACAACACCAATATGGATCAGCCACTGATCCAATGCACATTCTTAAGAATTTTAGGAGTATCCCTATTTTTGCAGTGTTTTCTAACTGAGACTTTCAGAGTGTTTTTGTAAATAATAAATAATTTTGCAAATAAAACAGGTAAGCATTGTTCTTAACCTAAAGGCAGATATATACTGGCAAAAAGCAATAAAACTATTTCCTCAACACTTTCACAGCAAAGCAGGACATGCCTTGTTGCTACAATTATGGCTTATTCCTTTGTAGACATTTCCATCGTTCATGTGTCTCCAGCTGCATGGGGCAGAAGCTTATGACCCAATCCCTCTTACTTATCTCCTCCTGCTCTGCTTCTCCTTTCTCTTGGAGTGGTGCATGACAAGGCCTGCATCAGATGTCTGATGGAGCTGACCCAGGTTAAGGAGGTTGCATGACCTCAAGCCCTGTGTTTCAGAAGGAAAACAGCAAGGGAGCTTCAGTACATTCGCTGTTTGTCAGAACCCCCTCCTACCCCCGTGTTCTGAACCCATGAGACTTCAAAATGTTAGAATAACTATTTATTCAGTTCAGCCTATTTTTTATTTCAGTCTTTTTCAAACACAGAATCTTCAAAAACTTCACAGCTCAAGATAAAATTAGAAACTGCTTTAAAGAACTTGCTGCAGAGATGGCAAGATTGCAAGAGAGGAGACATAAGGAGATATGTCAGAACAGAAAAAGAAGATTTTATTAAAATGAGCATCTGTATGGATGGGTATTTCCAATAGTTACAAGGCAAAGAGAAAGGGGGAAATGAAAAAAAATAATGAAATGAGCTATTAATTTTATTCACTGGCATTTACTTAGATCATGAAGCATCCTTCCATTTGTTTCTGGGTGGTGTTGTGCAGATTTTGTGGAGTCTACAGATGCCCCATGTGAAAATTGTTCCGTTCAATCAGTTCTTACTGAACCAATCCAAATTTTCTTTCTCTGAAAAAATATCAGAGGTCTTGGTGGTGAATTTAGTGAAAGGTGACAGACACTTCTGTCATTGATCATGCCCCTGTTAACTGGTGGTGTGCTAAAGGCTGCTCCCCCTCCTGGGGAGTGCTGCAAGGCAATTCTGAGAGATTTAAGTCAGGTGTTTGCTTCATCTGTGGCACTTGTCTTCCTTCATCTTATTTTATCTTTAAATAATAACAACTATTGTTTTTGCTTTCTATTATAATTAAGGACTTGTTTTGTGGCCATACCAATGGGACCAGGACCTCAAGTACCATTGCCTGAGGAAAAATAAGCCTGTGGAGTACAAGCCTGTCATGCCAGCGTCTGTTGCTTCTGATAAAGAAAAGGGAAACATTATTTTTGCAAAACAAACTGTAAAGGCCTCCCATCTCTGCTCAGAAAAAAGGATGGACACCATGTTCACTGTGAGCCACAGATGATGGTCTCAGTCAGCTCCCTCCAGGCAGGTCAACACTGCAGCTCCTGAATTGCCCTGAGCACGGCATGCATCCAGCTACATGAAGTAATGGCTAATAGCATGGGTTTTGCAGGGTCTATTGCAACATGCACCCCTCCAGACTGCATTGAGACATCTGACAATTCATCTATGCTGTCCACTTGGCTGTGATGCCTGGAACATCAGCAGTACAGAGCCGACTGTTTCAGGGCTGGGTTGGATACTCTCATGGTGTTTTCATATACCACCAGTGCTAGCCTTCATGCCCTTACCAAATGATTTCTTTTTTTTTTTTTTTTTCCTTAGACCTGTGAGACCATCCTGCAAAAAGAAAAAAAGGCAAACCCACTTTCTTATCATCATACTTGCAAACACAAAAACCTCCAGCCCTTTTCGCCATATTTATTTTCAAACACGTGATCCTGATGCGGAAGTCTCATCTCATATTTTTTTTACTTCTTCAGGTTGACAGCACTGTGTAAAAGTCTGTTTTACCAGCAGAAAGGAACCAGCAATGTGATGGTACCAATTTGTTTGAGTCTAACCCCTCTTGGCCATTCTTATGGGAAGGATAGTAATGTGGACAGGGTACACAGTCTTTCCCTCAGAGACACTCCTGATTTCTAATTTCTCTGCTGCACCACATGCTTGTCTAGGCTACATATTAATTATTTAAAAATACATATTAAACTAGAGTTAGGGTTGAGAATATGTACCAGTATGTTAAGGTAATAAAACCTTATAGGGACGTTATAATTATCCCATAAAGAAACATGACAATTCCAGTGACATCAGATGAAGCATAAAAGAAATGAAATTGGGTTAGAGATAGGCAAAATGTCTCCATATAACCTTTATGAGGCTCTCTAGTGAGTTCTTGAGAATTAAAAAAAAGGAAAAAAGAGATCAGTTTAAAGTAAAATATCTTCTTCATAAGCAAGCAATCATTGCTTTATGTTCCTATGTCTTATAAGAACAGTATACTTAAACCAGACTAGCTGATGATGGTGTTTGAAACTTAATTAGTATTGCTGATTGCAATGTCTGGGTCAACTCTGTCTTGGTTTACAGTGCTCTTGAGAGACAGGTTGCAACACACTGGAGCTCCAGTGAGGACATAAACACGGCTTTTGTTTGGACAGAGCTTTCCCAGCCTTGTTGAGAGTGTGCTCTACTCTCTCTCTTCTCTTAGAAGAAATTTCATTGTTCACACTTGACGCTGTTCTGTTGTCTGCAGATGTTTCGTAATTGGTTTCAGTTTAAGTGGCACCCATATAAGACCTACAAAAAGAAAAATAAAACAAATTTGATTAAATGTTATGGGAAAGGGAGCTAAGCACGGCAAAAAAGATTTCATGAGTAAAGGAAAAAATAAATAAACCATAGTGGGATATAAGATGGCTTGATTATTATGATGCATTTTCATTTCCATATTGCATCTAAATTCAGTGGTATTGTGATGCACTGACTGTACAGCCAAGATTATAACAATATCAAACTCAACCTGTCTTCACAGGTTCCAACATTTCCAAAGGCAACTTGAAACGATCTAGTTTTCCATGCAACTGCAAAGCAACCTGTCTGCACAAAAAAGGTAGAGAAATGTCAACAAATACCTGTGGTGATTGCCACTAAGCTGGAATTACAGGCTGGTTGCAATGCTACAGTCCTGCAAAAGAATGATATATGGGAAAGTGAAAGGAGGTGACTTAATCAAAACAACTTTCTTCTGTATGTGTGTTAATTTACATAGGCATGTGTGCCTGAAGTAATGAACACTGTGTTTGCCTGGAGGAAGAGGAACAGGCCAATGCCAAGCTGTATTTGATGTTGTGTTTAGGTACTTCAGGAACCAGGCAGCAATCAGCTCGGGTGTAGCTCAGCTCAGAAACCAGCTCAGTTGTAGCCACAGTTCAGTATCCAAACTGAGTTTGTGTTAATTCCCCCCATGTGTATTGATTGCCATCTGTTCTCACTGTTGGTTTTTCATGTTTGTAGTCACCCTTTATTATTCCACTTTGGAGTACTCTCATTTATTAGTAATATCAGGATTAGTGTCTCCACAAGACAACCACCACGCTCCTATTACCACTCTCTGGCAGTGCTGTTCCTCTGGTTCAGCCCCATTGCCATAGGTACATGTGTTGGGTATATAATTTTACTTGTTCTTCAATTAATTTTGTTCACAGATTGAGGCATCCAGTGGACTCCCTGGTTTATGTGATATATTATATTCCATATATAGTTCTATATTATCTCACATGATGAAGCAGAAAAGGGCTCATCTTGATTACCTCTCTGAAAATTGAGTTTCTCTCTTGGTTTAACTTCTCAAATCAACAGAAACATGGCAAGGGCATGATGGGTTTTACTTGTGTGCTCCCCATTAATGCTGTAGGTATCTATTTTGCTACAAGATTAGTCAGGGCTGCTGCACTTGGGACAGTCAGAGCCCTGGCAGGGAGGGAGAGAAGGCAGCAGCAGGTAAAGTTTGTGAATCCAGGACTGGGCTACTCAAGGACAGATGCTGCATCAGGGAGACAGCCATGCAGTTCCCTGATGCAGCTGGAGGGTTCTGGGCAGGGCATGAAGCACTGAAATGCAGCCACACCTCAAAGGTGATGGAAATAAAGATATTTCCCCAACTGTGTAAAGTTTCTTGCAATTAGGAAGTCAGTAAAAGTTTCCAGTCTGTGAGCAAGACTGAAGGAAAGGACCTACTCTGAAGAACAGGCGGTTGGGATGTGGGGAGGAGAATATTTATTTACAAGATGTTATTTTCTAATCTGTTTCAGATGCAGCTGATTCAGGTTTCCTTGGCTGCAACAGTGACAGAAGTATAGCCTGTCTTTTAGTGAAATGGATCTGCAGAGACTAAAATTGTTTTCATGTACTCAGCAGAAGGAGAAAGGTGTAAGATCTACCTCACAGCTCTGCCTCACATGGGGTCGTTAATTTGAGTAGAAGTCCTTTTTCACCTTTTCATATCTAATTCAAAGCCCCTCTATTATGCTTTTCTAAAACAGAGTAGACAAAATCCAGCCAGCCTTTTAGCACAAAAGCAGCCCTGTGCTCTAGAAACCAGCATCAGTCTTGGCACTGTTTTTTTCTTTCTCGGTGGCTTGTGCATATATCTAAGTACTTAAATCATCCTCAGCTACCTTCTGAGGACCCTCACAGAGAGAGAAAGTCACTTCAATAAATCATTCTTTATTTAACAGATGAGGATTCTTTACAAAGCCAGACTTGCTATTGCAATTAAGTGTTAGGGATGTTGTCCATGCAGTTTGCCTTAAGTCAGTCTTAGTCTATGGACGTTAGCAACATCCATACTGATCCTTCATGATTTTCAGTCACAAGTGCTACTACTATAGATGCAATCTGTGCCCTTGGATATTTTAATAATCACCTTCTACAGTAGTAGGTGCATTTTTTAATACTACCTCTCCCATCTTCTTGTCACATATAAATGTCAGTGCTGCTTCAGGATTCAACAGTCATCTCCTTCTCTTTCCTTGGTTTGATTTTTTGATCCAAGTGTAATCCCGACTCTTTCTGTTTGTGCTCACAGCCATTGCCTTTAGGACATGACTGTTCTTTGTGTGCCTTTAAATGGGAGGTTGTTAGAGCCATCGATCAAAACGCATGGTAAATTAGAAGTATGACTCTTCCTGCTTTTAGATATTGTTTGCCACAGTCTGCTTTGCCCTCAGCCATTTCCCTGTACCTCTTAATCTCTGCAAACTTCATTCTGTTCAGGTGGCATGTCACATCGAGGTGCTAATGAGCTTGCAGCTCAAACAATGACACATATGTTGCTAATATAAATGCTAAGCACTTGCGTTTGCATGCAAAGTATGTTTTGAAAAATGGGCTGATTATCATGAAGAGAATCAGGAATGTGCAGATGGCAACTCCATCCCCATCCTGCTGTGGTGAGTGACCCCTGCTCTGTTATGCCACGAGAGTCCATTATCCCGACTCACAATGCTGATACAGCCAGAGCCTCTTCATGCATATGTAGCATCAGAGAATTTTTTCCTCTGAGTGTGTCAATATCCCTGTCTTGATTTCAGAGGTCACTGTGGCTCAGATAACAGGATTTTTATTTACAGAACATGAATGAAATTTGGCAAATCCTTGCACAGCATTACAAACTCATTGGATTTAAAATATTTTCTTTGTGTTGTTTTCAAAGATTGCCAAGGTATGGGGCTTGGTATGAGGCTCCTGCACGTTCATAGCAGGACACAGCACACTAGAGATCATTTTCATTAATGCCACTATGCATTTCTAAGACATGGCAGCATACAATACCTTCTCCAGCACAGCTGTTAAGCAGGACTTGGAACATCTAATCAACTTCTCACATAAGAAATGTGAGATTTCCCTCCTTTACATCACATTCTTCTGCAGATCTTTCACCTGCAGCATCCTTGTCTTTCTGGCTCATGTGCTGCTCTCCCACCACAGGTGTGTAGTATCGCAGCCGGTACAAGCTCTCTCCCTTTCAGCGTTTCTGACTTAAGTATTGTGGCTACCTATCTCCAGTCAGATGTTTCTCTTTTTCTCAGGCTTTTGTGTTATCTAAGCCTCATGTTCCTGTTTTTCCACATAATTCTGACCTCTTGTGTCTGCAAGGATGCTAAGTCTTCATTCTCTCACTTGCTACATATCATCTTGCTTGAGACAGTATCTAAAGTTCCTCTGACAAAATTCACTTTTCTTCTCATCTTCACAGATTTACAGCTTCAGGCTCTAAACTCCCACTTTCCTCAAAGTCCAGTGTCTTTGGTCAAAACTGGAAATAAGAGGGGTGCACCTTCTGCCTATGGTGTTACCACCTTTCTCCCATCCAAATCTGGTAGGACCCAGAAACACATGAGCTGTGTTGCACATGAGCTTCCCAGAGCTGCCTGCCTACCTCCAGCCTCCTGATATCACCTTCCCTTGCAAAATTTTTTATTCACACTCTTTTGCCCTCCACATGATGATTATTTCTTCCCCTGTATTCAGCATGAAAGTCTTCTGCACATTCTTCACCATTTAGCACAGGAGCTCATAGCCCTGCGCTTCTCTTTCATGTTCCTGTTGCTAAGACTAGGCTAGACCGTGCTGTGGCTTGGGAGAGCTCTTGGCACCAGCACAGCTTCTCCTGTCATTGGGGTGGGGCAGGTGCCTCTCAAGGGAGCATTAATAGTTCACACCACTGGTGAAGCTGTGCTGGTCAGGACCCATCTCTCTGCTCACATGGCTGCCACGCGTAACTTTTCTCTGCACTGGCTGTGCTGGTGGGAACGGGTGTACAAACCAGGAGAGCATGTCCAATTTAGTTTAAATTTTATACATATTCCCTGTAATAATGAGATTGCAGGTACAGGCATACTAACCATTATGTTATATGAAAATTATATTTTCCCAGATGAAACATGATACAGATTTCATCTCTTTTTTTCTCCTGGAAAGGTCTGAAGGAGAATAATTTTTTTAATCTATTTTCAATTACTACAATTGCACAACCATAAAAACCCTACTAAGATAAAAAAACCTCTGGAAACTATTATAGAGCCACAGAAATGAACTCTTAAATTGCTGTGCTACATTTATTACCTAGCTCAGTAGGCTCTCAATAGTTTATTATAATTTTAAACTCAATAAAGAGTGCATTCCTCCAAGGGCAGAAAAGTCCTCCTCTCATTATTTTATTGTTTATCAAGTTAATGCAAAATCATTTCATAATGAATACATTTTTACTTGCTAGAATTTTCTAATTTAAAGCAATTTTCTGGGAAAATAAATGCTGGTGAAACTGAAAATCTCTACTCTTTATCGGTTTCATTTCATACTTATTGTTTGTTGTTTTCTTCCCTAGTGAGATACTGACCTGAAGAAATACTATCCAAGTTATAAGCACATTTAATTTAGGTATTCCTATCGCCATTTCTCTATACTCTGTTTTTAAGTGACTATTGGAAAGATGATGGCTGATTTGCTCAACATTTAATTTACTAAAAAAAACCCCTGTTTACATTGTCCCTCCACAATTAAATCTTTTAAATATAATATTTCATTGGATCTGGAATGAACATTTATTTCACTGAGGAATAAAGAAAGAGCTCTTTTTTTTAATTTAAATTCTTTTTTCCCTACCCAGCCTCAGCTCATTTCTGTACTGATGACTCCATCCTTTACAGTTTTACTTACAAGTGGTGCTCCAGTGTTGGTAGAGAAAATTTGTGTGGCCACAGTGGTCACAGTCTTGTATGAATTGTACAGATGCAATTTAGGGATCCTAGCATCCACCATCTATTTTCAAGCATTTGGCACATATACGTAAACGCATATAAACAAAATACTAATACAAGATACAAATACAAAATAGAATACAATTCCTAAACATCTCAGTGATTATCCCACTAAGTACAGAACAGTTTAGAGTCTGGTAACTGCACTGATAAATTTCCTGCCAAGTTTCTGAATTAAATTAATTCGATACCAACTGAGGTAACTGTTTTGTGAGAATTATTACTCAGTCAATGGAAAATGGTTCAGTCTGCCAGTGTCAGGACATACATGGAAAGATGGGGAGGTTTCACATTTTGGGCAGGTTCAGCAGAGTTCTGGACTGTAAGGACAGAACCTCTCCTCTTCCTCTGAGTAGGAGCTCCAGCTTTCCAAGGGCTTACCCTGACTTGGAAGGAAAGGCAGGACAGATGGAGAACCTTCCCACCAAAAGAATACATTCACTGTAGAGACAAGATTTCAGTACACAGTATTCCATGAATACATCAAAAATTGTGCAGGTTGATAATGCAAAACGTCCTTTGAAAAAAGAACTAGCGAGGACAAATGCCCAAACAGTGTATTTGCCCTTCTTTCATCCCCAACCAATTCTGTGAGACTGGTAGTCCCTCCTTTTGGGGCATTCTCCATGGTTCAGGCAGTAGCTTTTAACCCCTAGACACCCTTCACAGTACAAATAACTGCAGTCTGGTCCTCACTCAAAAAAGCCAGTTGGAACCATCATCCCAAGGCCCAAGATGTTCTGCAAGCATGTGTGCTTATACTTCTGTGATTTTTGTGGACACATATACGACACTGGCACTAGGGAGATAGAGATGAGAGCGTTCTCAGAAGCCTCACTCCCTCTTGCAGGATTGCTGAGGTCAGAACTGGCACTTGTGAGATAGTCACAATAGTTTCACTGTTATCATGTGGCATGTGCTGTGATTTAGCCTCTTGCAGCTCTTCAGTCTGCAGCCAGTCTTGGTACTGCCTATGAAGAGAGACTTGCAGTGTGTGTCTAGAGCCTCACCTCAGCCCTGGGGTGCCTCTGAAGTAACAAATGGCCCTGAGTCTCTAACAGGCACACCCTGCACTGGCAGCATAAGGTATAGAGACTCAGAGGGAGAGTGCAGAACCCTCCTGGCGATGGTTCTCCAAAGGCAAATATACAATAATAGAGAAGTAACTTTGCTCAGTCAATCAGCACAAAAGTGTATTGGCAGGAACTTAACAGTGCTTGCTACCTGTGAGTAGCTTTGAAGGCCTACAGAACATCAGATGGCTCACCTAGTTATTGAAATGTTTGCCATTAAAAACCCAAAACAGCAGACCTCCTTTGTACTGCAAGTTTGCTTTTCTTGCAGTACAACAAAGGAGACAGTATATGTAGAGGGCATGGGGAGAAGAATATGAGAGTGCTTTTAAAGCAAAAAGGAAGAAATAGTGGGGAAAAATGCAGAAAAGAATAAGAGCTGCACTCTTCCCTCTGCAGAATAGAAGAGTGGAGGAATATACACACTGAAAAATGATCACCCCAGGACAGCTGACTTTACAAAGTGAATTGCTAAGGATTCTCTACATGCTCTGAAGGCATCAGCCCTTACAGCCTCATATTTAGCATATCTAATGATGGAGGAACCTCACCTTGCTGTCAGATAAATCACTGGGTTACATCCCAGATGTTCTCTTTTGGCCCAGTAGTAAGTCTCTAAAGTGTTCTCTTGAGTCATACCTTCACTGCTTTGTTCACATTGTGCTAACTAGTTTTTCACACAGTTTCTTGTAAGGCCATAAATGAAGGGCTCAGTTGGTAGGTTTGGCTACTTGTGAGCCTCGCCAGACTGGGTTGTCTTGGTGTGGACTCTAAATCTTTGTCCAATCTAGCTTGGAAAGGTGAAAAGTAGCTTGGTACAAAGAAATTGGGCAAAGTGCATCCTCTCTTAACCATGACCCCTGTGCAGGCAATGAGCTAGGCAGCAGGAGCAATGGAATCTCCCCAGCTTGTGCCAAGAAGTGGCTCCCTTATTTGTAGGAAGTAATTTAAATTTTTTAAAAGGTTGATTACTTTGGAAAGAATCTGAAGTCACGGGCCGTGAAACTGGAGGTGTCAGGTTTGATGTTTTGGTCATGCTGGGGCACACAGGAGGTGGGAGGCAGGAGACCTTTTTGGGTACAACTGCTTCTTCTACAGGAGGAGGTGTTTTTTACCTCTTTCTTTGTAGATAAATGGTTTGAACACGAGAGAATGTGATAAATAACTCCAGGTGTGTTTTGGTTTTATGTGTTTGTTATGTTAGCTGCAGCAAAGAAAGATGTTAAAATAAACCTTTTATTTAAAGGAAGATTTATTTATAAGGTGGGATGCATGTATTCATCCTGTCTTGCTGCATACATCTTGGTCTTTCCTCAGCTCTTTGACTTCTCCTTGTAATTATCAGAGAGCAAAGTTATCAGTATTTGCTATTAAGGAAAGTAATTCAGATCCAGAGAAGGCTTGTGGATGTTTCTGCTTCATGCTAGCCCTTATTATTCCATCAGGCTTTTCTTTGCCATTTACAGGTTCATTCTCAACAACTGAGAAGTGGTGTATTTTGCAGACCATGGATTCAATATCACTGGACAGTAGGGAAGCTGAATGGTTTTAGAAAGTCTACATGTCACATAAGGCAAATACCATTGTTTTCTTTCAAACCAAAAATGTCAAACACAAAAGGTCAGCTAAACTCTAGAAAAACCAACACTATCATGGCCTGTGTAGGCATACAGTACCCTGCTTGTATTCCTCAGATCTTAGCAGCTAAACTGAGATGTGAATGGTGAAGAAAGACAGAGCAGTGGCCCCTGGGGTGTTGTGATACTGTTCTAGTGGCCTCTTTGAAGGGGACGATGCCTTAGCTCACCCTAGGGACAGCTATGTCTGGTTACACTTCTTTAAACTGGGCATACCTGGTTTTCCTGCACTGCTGTAATTTCTTTCTTTGGCCCTAAAAGCTTTCAAGGGGGAGGTCACCGCTCCTGCTGCAGCAATCACAGACTTTGAAATGTCAGAGAGCTCAAATGCCCTGTGGAATGCACTTGAGTTCCCATGGACCAGTTTCATAACTGAAAGACGATGATATTTTAATAATCAGAAGAACCTTGTGATTATAATCCCAAGATATTAGCAGATAAGAGATGAGTGTGTGCTGGGATATGATTTCAAACAAAGAACATCTGCTAACTGGCTGTGGAAAGTCTTACTCTTCTGGATGGAGTATCTACTTTTTCACAGATTAAAGTTAAAACGGAGAAGAGGGAAAAGGTGAAATCAAATGCTATGTGGATGCAAGTTGATGCAAGAACGCTATGTTGATCAAATGCTATGGTGATGGAAAAAAAATTGTCTATAGAAAGAGACGCTTGGCCATTTTCATATAAATTTGCCTCTAGAGTGAAGAAATGTGTAGTGGATAGGTAATGTTCTACTTCAAAATGTTTACTTGGGTGAAATGTCCAGCAGGTCCTCCAAAATTTAGAGCAGGCAAGACAAAAATCAAAATCACTGCAATATTCAGAGTTTTACAGTTATCAAAGGAGCAGCATGCCTGGCCAATGCTTACAGGCAAGTTACTTAGAAGAGATTTGTAGAAGGCAGAATGCAAGCTGGGGTGTACATGTATGTGTGGATGTGTGTGTCTAAGAAGAGTGGAACCGGCTGTTACCCTGAGTCTTGACACTTGCCACTGGCAATGCTGCAGGCTGAGAGTTCTCTCTATATAGAAGGTGAGAGTAGCACAGCCTCCCCTACTCTTGTGGGATTTGGCTTCTTGTTATCCCTTCCACAGAGGATAATGGGAACACAGTCTCCCAGAAATAGCAGGATTTACAGGGTGACTTGCTAAGGGAAATGGCATTCAGCTCGCCTGTGGTGCTCCTGCCCTCAACAGCCAAGCATTACAGTTTAAGCAGAGCTTGTCTTTTGCCTCTGTTCAGGATCCATCTATTTATGTAGGATGTGTGCTCAGAATAGAGATGAATACAGAATGCAATAAACAGTATTCCAAGGCTCAGTGATGAAACTGATCTTTTCCCCCTCTGGTGGTGTCACTGATTCCACTCCCTGTATTTCTTCAGCCATCACCTTCTCTCATCACAGAGGTTGCACCTCGGTGTGTTTGGTGAATTAAAGGCTTTTTTCTAGTGTTAATGAGATGAGGTGCTTTTCCTGCTGTGAACACTTGGTGTGTTTCTATATAAGAACCTTGCACAGCCTCAGCAATTTCACTAAGCTGCTTGGTGTTATTGATTTCTCCAGGTTCTGCTGTGAGGTGTTTGTGGTAAAAAGCAGTGACTCAGCTGATGTGCTCAGTGGAGATGTTTTACAGACTCAGACTGTGCTGCTGTTGCTGCTGAGTGGTTAAAAAAAAATCACAGACAAGCCTTTCAATTTGTTTGAAGTTAAGTGTAGGCAGCAGCAAGGTTTTCTGACAACTTTGCAGAGATTATTGCAAATGCTCTTAATGGCAGGCCTGATTCTTCTGGGGGAGACGCCCGTGTGCTTCTGCAGCACCAGAAGAGAGGACAGAGATCAAGATTCCAACTTCCCTCCTGGATGGAGCATGATACACTGAAGCTAAGAACTATCCCACCTGGAGTATTTGAAAGTGGAGGTGCCTGGAAATGCCAGCCCAACTACTGAAACAGTTCAATGAGGAGCAGGTTTGGAGTAGGTTTGTGCTGGTGATCTCAGCTCTCTATTTGCCTCTGCCAGCCTGGCTACAACAGTGATTTACTCAAGGTGACAACATTCTTAAAGTGGTCCAATGGAAACCAGTAACAGTAACTTCATTCCTTAAGCTGCTCTGTTCCAAGGTCAGAAGGAAATTGCCTTCTCCACCTACAGGATTCCACTGTTGGCATGGAATATCAGTCATGGGTAGGTTTTTTCATTTTCCTTACATGAATCCCAGTCATTACCAAATGCAGAAGTCCTGACTGAGGGGCAGAGGGGTGGGATAGGAAACCTGTTTGATCCAGCATAGCAAAAACTCCATTGGAGTTGGGAATCCTGCAGATGTGAAATGCTTGCCATGTCAACACAGAAGAAAGCTGAAACCTCTCTGAAGTTCTCACAGACCGGAAATTCAGCAAGTGTGCAACCTGAGGAAGGAGACGGAAAAAGTACAGCTGTCGTGGGAGGAAAAGTGGGGATTGTTTATCTGTTTCTGAAAGATAAATAAGCTGTTCCTGCCTGCGATCTTGTTTATCTGAAGAGCAGGACCCTTAGAAGCTTTCAAATCACCACAGATTCATGGAAGCATAGGTCAGAAGGCACCATATGGAGCTCTCTAGTTCAAACTCCTGCTAAAAGTATGTTTATCACCAACATTGTCAGAATTCATGGCTTTGTCTAATACTACTAAATATTGAAAAACTCAAAGGATGGAGATTCTACTACCTCAATGGATATCATGCTTTGGTGCTGCGTTGTCACCTCAGTAAAGAGGTCTTGTCTAATGCCTGTCCTGAACCACTGAACACAGAGCTTGTGGCTATTGCCCTTCATAATACAGTCTGCCACTACAAAGGATTTGTATAATCTTTGCAACACTGGTTATATTAAATAACCTGTGCTATTTATTATCTTTTTTATTGACATAGATGAAGGGATCAAGCATGCCCTCAGCAAGTTTGCAGATGGCACCGAGGTGAGTGGTGCAGTTCATGCTGCACAAGCGTGGACAAGTTCAAGAAGTGAACCCTCATGAGGTTTGCTGGTGTTGCACCTGGGTCAGGGCAACCTCCAGTATCAACACAGGCTGGGGGATGAACAGATCCAGAGCAACCCTGCAAGAAGGACTTGGAGGTGCTGGTGGGTGAGAGGCTGGACATGACCCAGCGACGTGCACTCAGCCCAGTAAGGCAAAGTGTTCAGGGCTGCATCCAAAGCAGTGTGGCCAGCAGGGTGAGGGAGAGGATTCTGCCTCTCTGCTTCACTCTGGTGAGACCAACCTGCAGTGCTGTATCCAGCTCTGGGGCCCACAGCACAAGAAGGGCATGGACCTGTTGGAACAAGTCCAGAAGAGGGCCACCAAGATGATTAGAGGGATGGAGCACCTCTCCTATGAGGGAGGGCTAAGAACATTGGAATTGCTCAGCCAGGGAAGAGGCTTCAGGATGACCTCATTGTGGCCTTCCAGTACCTGAACGGAACCTGCAAGAAAGATGGAGAGGGACTATTTACAACAGCATGTAGTGACAGGACAAGGGGAAATGGCTTCAAACTGAGAATAGGTTTAGGTTAGATGTTAAGAAGAAATTCTTTACTGTGAGGATGGCAAGACAGTGCAGCAGGTTTCCCAGAGCACCTGTGGATGCCTTGTCCTTGGAAGTTTTAAGGCCAGATTGAATGGGGCTTTGAGCAGCCTGGTCTAGTGGAAGCTGTTCCTGCCTATAGCAGGGTGGTTGAAACTGGATAAACTTTAAGATTCCTTGCAACCCAAACCATTGCATGATTCTGAAAAGCTGTAGGCTCCTATTGGATTCCCCCCAGCCTTCTCTTCACCAGGCTAAAGAAGCCAAACCTTTCATTACAGGATTCATCCTGCAGGACTTTCACTCTCTTGTTAACCTTCTATTGGATATTCTCCAAGAACAGACAACTTGGAAAGCCTGAGAGCCCCACCAATGGAGCAATGCCAGGACTTCTGCATTTCTCAGGACATGGAGCTGAAATGCAGAGGCTTCCCACCACAGTGCTAGAAGCCCACACTGTGACACCACATCTCTCATCTCTAAATGTTTACCTGGGATTCAGGAGTCTGTAGCAGGTAGTCAGATGTACCAAGAGGCACTTAGGCAGTTGCACGCAGGAGACAGCCTGAGTACATTGAAACAGTACTTTCTTTTTCACTGAGTATTTATATTTTGACACCCTGATATTTTTC
Organism: Trochalopteron elliotii; assembly: GCA_024734555.1. Classification (NCBI taxonomy): domain Eukaryota; kingdom Metazoa; phylum Chordata; class Aves; order Passeriformes; family Leiothrichidae; genus Trochalopteron; species Trochalopteron elliotii. Next base: position 8,315,904 of record JANPWX010000024.1, read on the forward strand.
AATTCCAGTAAAATTTCTGAAATCATATGGGTTACTTCAGGAGAGGGGTGTTGACTGGAGGAAGGGACTTTTGAGGGGCTTAACCCATGCATGTGCTCTGAATTGCTTAATAACACTGCCTTGCAAAGCAGAAATGGAAAAAAACAGAGAACAGACTGACCTGAATTCAAAGAGCCTGACAACAAGCCCAGTTGTTGAAAGACTGCGACACAGAAACCTCACAGTGGGATCTCTGAAGGAAGGAGACCTTGGGAAAGAAACGTGGGCATACTGACTTGTTGTCCATAACAATCTCTTGGGTATCATTAGACCCATTGCATGTTGTTGAGATCTCAAACTGCCAAATGTAGGAAAAATATTTTCAGTTGTATTTAATAGTTTTTGTAATGTCAAGAAAACTCTCTCACCATTCTGAGTCCTAAGAGAGCTGCTGTGGGGAAACAGCTAAGCTGCTTTCTTTCAAAGTCTGTACTCTCCCTGGATTTATGCATTCAATGACCTTGGCAGACGTACAGAAGGAACCCTTTACCATAGCAATGGATTGTTTTTCATTTCTTTCCAGATTAGGCACAGAAAATTTTCTCTCATCAGATACGCAGATTTTGAAATTCCACTTTTTTCCTCCCTCTTCAATAAAAGGATTTTTAAGTGCAGAGAAAAACCACATACTCCAGCTGTATGGTTTTTCTTGCCCTCCTACAGCATCCCAAGATAGTAGATAAAAAGATGTTGTTTGAATTCTCTTTTTTGAGTCCAGCATTTAAATTGCAGTTGAAGTTACTATCTACATTGGCAATTTTAGCTCTGTCATGATTGAAACCAATATTTATTATCTAGACATGTGAAGATGTGGTGTGTTTTCCTTCATCTGAGAATATGCAGGGATGGCATTGAGACACAGATGAAGGGAATTTGGAGGATTCCCAACCTCAGCAGAGTATTTGCTATGTTGGATCAAACAGGTTTCCTATCCCACCCCTCTGCCCCTCAGTCAGGACTGCTGCATTTGGTAATGACTAGGATTCGTGTGAGGAAAATGAAAAAAACCTATCCATGACTGATATTCCATGCCAACAGTGCAATCCTATAGGTGGAGAGAAGGCAATTTCCTTCTGACCTTGGAACAGAGCAGCTTAAGGAATGAAGTTACTGTTATGGGGTCCAACAAATGCTGCAGTTAATTGTAAAAATCTATCCCTGCTTATAGAAAAAGAAGGTAATAGTGGAAGTGAAGGCTATAGTACCATCAAGAAACGCCAGCCAGTACTATTATTGATATTCATTTTTTGTTTAATGAAATGTCTGGATATTTACATATTGTAGAGCTTTTCTTATAAAATGCAAATCTTTTTCAAAGTTGCTTGACCTTCATTCTAGCCCAAAGCCTCCACACATTTCTAACTAGAATTACTCTTTCTTGCTGGGAAGCTGCCTGCAGGATGTACTCCTACAAGCATAGCAAGAGCCATCTCCGGGTACAATGAGTTCTTTCCCTAGAAACTTCCTCCCTGGAGTTATTCTAAAAATCCTTGCAAGATTAGCCTTCAGTTATCCAGAAAGATAGAGAACTGCTCTAACGTTTTCAAAGGAACAATTGTGTATCTTGCTCTTGTCATGGTATTAGTGAAAGCCAGCTGATCACAAAATGTCTCGATTTGGGACAAGCCGTTATGGTGATTGTCTGAATATACGTATTCCAGAAAACTGGGATCATTTAATCCCTTAGCCCCACCACCATTTTTTTTTTTCAGTCAAGCATTACAGTTACAGTGTTAGTAATGAAAAATACCTGACGAAGCCTTTAGATTAGAAATTAGGTGTCTTTGCTAAATTGTCTGGTCTGTCTGTACTCATAGCCCTGAAAATGACATAATTCTTTTTGTATAATCCTGAAAGTGTGATTACTTCAAGTTCATCAGTTGTGAAATAAAATATTTACGCATCTTAGCAACATCAGTTTTTACTCCTAACCTGCTTGCATGGCTCTTTATAGACAGTGGCATCAGCAGCCACTCTAAAAAGGTTTATTCACAGAAACACGATTGATGCCAAATATTTGCCCACTTCCAAAAGACTTCCTTATTTACCTTTTTGTTAAATAGTGCTAATGTGGTTTTCATTAGCCCCTCTTGAAGAGCTAATAAGCACAATTTACCTGAGCACACATCACACCGAGGGACTTCTCAGTAGATTATTGACAAAAAGAAGTACCAGTGCTGCCATTATGAGAACATGAGAACACATATTTACAGGGAAGATGTGGTGTGATACACAAACAGGTCAAAGCCTTTTGAAGCATAGTATAGCTCTTCCGGCTCAGTTGCTCATTGGTTTATCTTCAGAAGTGGTTGCTCTTCATTGCAAACAGTATAGCAACATGAAGGCAAAATGGAAACAGCCATGTTTCCCATAGAGATAAACATCAGTGTTCTCCAGCTGTTCAGTGGAGCAGTAGTTCTCATGAGTGGAGCCCACTGTTTTTGTTCCAAGTCTGGCTCCCCCTTTTACCATGACCTGGCTATTGTCATGTGTGGGAGAAGGAAAGCAGGTCGTGCTGCCAGCAGCTTCCCCCACCATCCTGTCGCTGGACAGGCTCCAGGGGCTTCACACACACCACCATGCCAGCTGGGCTGGCCAGGGTCCAGCTGTGGCTGATTCCCTGCCTTTCTTCCTGTCTGTGTATTCTCACAAGAATTTCTGGCAAGCAACAAGCATGGAGGGTCTAAATTCATCGCAGAAGTTGTTTGCAGAGAGAAGCCTGGAGATATACATCTTCCCATGCAACCCAGCCAGTGACAAGAAATACACACCTCTGAGGAAGACCTGACTTTAGCCATTCTCACTCGTTCTTGTCTGGTATTGCACATTCATTCCTAAAATGCTGTCTGCCCTCCCACAGAGGGTGGGGAAGAGAGCCATAGCAGTGAGTGCCATGCAAGGACGTGGGCACAGGTGACACAGCTGGGGAGAGACATCCATGCTCACCCAGACGTGCTGCTCCCTGAGGCAGGGCAGAGAGCTGCAGGCAGTGGGCCTTGCAGACACCTACAGAAAGAGAGGAGACTGTCATTTATAAAGATTGTGAGCCTTAGTGAGAGGAGGGGGACATTCAGCTTACACCAACCTTCCCCAGGAAAGTAGATCACAAGTAAATTTATAATGTAATAGTGCAATTATTGCTTCCTGTCTTGACTGGGCCATAAAAAAGAATAAATACAAGATAGAAGAGGGTGTGTATTTTGTCTGCCAGGCTTTCACTTTACAAGCCATATATTGGTCTAAGGCAGTCACTATTCAATTTCAACTCAGAATTCAATTTATAAGAAACAAACTTTTTAAAACCTTTTCTTCTGCAGAGGCACTTTTTTCCTTAGGAAAAATATTCTGTAGTGTCTTTAAGCCATCTGCAGGCAGACAAGAAAGCAAGATGAAGAATTTCCTCCTGAATTGAGACCTCTGCTCAGACCTTGCAATGGGAGTGAGACTGGTTCTTCTGAGCTTGGAGAGACACACCACAGTCTACCTCCATTTAAAACCCCAACACAATGTCTACCCAATGAAAATCTCTTAGACATTATACAGATGCAGACGGGACTCTGCTAGATTTTCTAAAGACCTGATGCAGTTCTCTCACCCTCTGAAACCTCAGCAAAATAGTACTACCTCAGCCTCTTACAGGTGAAACATCGTTCTCTCCATTTCAGATATAAGGCACAGAGACTATAAGTGGCTTCACATCCACAAAATAATCTCTCTCACACATCTAGACTTTGAACCCAAACTGAAGCTGTCCCAGGTGAAAGTCTCTCCCCAGAACAACATACTGGTGAAATAATACCTATGGACATATCCTGAGCTGGATGTTGTGCTATTAAGTGCAGTTCATTGCTCACAGGAATGGCAAGGATTGCTGCAAGTGAGAATAACCCTCTCCGGGGGCTCAGAATAACCCAACTAGCACCTATTATTTTTGACACCAGAATTGTTCAACAATAAGGAACCCCAAGGCCAAACCCATTAAAAACTTGGAAGAACAAAACCAAAGACCTGGAAAGACCCATTTGCATTCATATTCAATATCATGGTGTCTCAAATTCTTGGGGTTTATACATGCTGAAGAAACTTTGCAGATCTTACTCCCCTCCCCCCCTTAGAAGAAGCCCAATATAAAAATATAACTGAGAGATTAAGAAGATCTCACCTTACATTTTTTCACATATCTGTGCTAGGGCTTGACTAACTTAAGCTCTCTCTTAGCAAATATCTTGTTAGTTCCAGCTGATCAGAGGCTCTCTGTGAGCTCATTGGGCTGGCAGGGCAATGCTCTTTCTTAAGAGCAAAAACTTTTGACAGCTGGGTGCTGGCTTCTGTGTGAAGCCTTTCAAGCAGGTTTACAGCTGTGCAGGTTTATGCTCATTTTACAGCAATCTGCTAGGTTTGGTGCCCATGCCCAAGGCTGACCTCTCCCTGTTGAAGTTGGAATACATGCTGGCTACAGCTGGCATGGATGGAGGGTCCATAGCCACTTGGACCACATGTTTTGTTTGGGAATAAGGCTGTAAGGCTGTCTGCCTCTCCCAAACAACCTTTTAGAATGGAAGAACCAATCTGTCCTCAGCTTTGGTGTCTTAAGTCCTCAATGGACTCCATCCCACTTTCTTCACAATCACTGGTGCAGAATAAAAGGTGCTTGAAGGAGCAGTAGTTCAGCTTTTCTGCTTTCCAGTCTTTGGAAATCCTACTTTTATTCTCTAGGAATAGTTATTCATCAATCTAGCTGTGAAAAGATGTGAGGATTAATTTAGATGTGGTCTCTTTCACATACCAAAAGTAAAGTTGCAAGGATTTTGTTATTTCACAGTTTCCCAGACAAAAGTATGATTGAAATCTTTTGGGTTTATTACAGTTATGATAATAATGTAGTGTATTTCTTTAAAAAAATAATTATTTTAAACAAATATCTTTCTGCAAACACTGCAATTCTAGAAATGGTACACTGCTATTAATCTTATCCTCATTCTACCAAGCTTTGGTTAATTCAGATTTCTTTGCTTTGGAAAAAGGATTTCCTTTGATGAATCACTATCCCTGGAGGTATTTAGATGTGTAGTTATGGCACTTAGGGACATGGTTTAGTGGTGGACTTGGCAGTGCTGAGTTTGTGGTTAGACTCAAGGATTTTAGAGGTCTTTTCCAACATGAATGATTGTATGATTTTATGGGTCTATGAGGAGGCTGCTTCATTTCAGCTACCACATGGTGTGAGCTGCAGTGACCTGGATACACCTAATTCCCAGGGTTAGCCAGCAGTTTCTTTCAGTGTGTTTCTTCTAGCTCTTTTTATTCCCAAGACAGTTTAGAAGTCTAATTACAGACAAGGCAGGAGTAAGAAGTGGGTAAAGGGACTGGAAAAGGACAGAGCTGCGTTGGCATTGCCTTGTGGCAGAGTTCAGCAGGGAGAGAAAGGCAGAGTACTACAGTCTCTCCATCCATCTTCTGCCTTGCTGCCTTCACAGCAGTTTTGGGAAACTATCCTGGAGCGGGTCAGAAAGTTTCTGCAGTAGGAAAAAAATTATTTAGTATTTTTGCTTCGGTCAGACATACTTTCTTTCTCTTTCTCTCCCTCTTTTTTCTTAATGGAATCTGTTGCCTAAACATTTCTGTGCCTTTGTCTCTGGTTTCTATTCTGCTCTTATTTGAAGGGAGTAATTTTGCTTAAGAGATTCATAACAATGGAAAATAGAAGACAGAAATCTCATTGATATTTTAGACAACAAAGGAAAAACTGAACAAGAAGGTAATTAAAGTAAAATCATGAAAGCTCTTCATTCTACAAGGTAAAAAAGTGTCTCTAAATCCCAGTTTAATTTTTCTTGTCGTGTTGACTATCCAGCTCCAGTGAACAGACAAAATGTTCTATGTATCTCCCTTTATGTACATATTTTTAATTCTTTTTCCTGTACTTATATTACAAAAGGTTGAGAAGCTGAAAGTGGTTGTGTGCACAAAGGAAGACTATCTGCTCTGCAATCTGATGCTTATTAGGTTTTAAATCTGTTGGATATAATGAATTTCAATCTACTGTAATTAAATATAAAACATTGAGTGTTATTAACTAAGCAAACCAAGAACAATTTGCAAAGTTTGTATTTTTTTCCACAGATATTTCCCAGGATATGAGAACTCTGTATGCTAACCCTTAAAGACTCCATGTCAATCACAAAAGACACTTTTCATTTTCAGATTGGAGAATTACATTTCTTTATTCAATGTAATATTATATTATTTGAAGTTCAGAATTATTGTGTGAAAAACTTATGCAAGAATTTTAGCAATAAGTGCCATATTTCTCTCATCGGAGATATTTTGCTATGCATCAATTCCAACAGAAATATTAATATTAGTGGTGTCATTGAATTACTTGAATACACAGAATATACATTGCTTGATAATTTGGCTCTGAAAAGCCACACCACAGACTAGAGCACTCTGACACTAAGACGACTCCTACTTACAGCAAAAATTCCATCCAGGAGCAAATAGTTGAATTTATTACATGTAGCTCAGATTCTAATCCTTAAGAGTTAATTGATTCTGTCCCATATAGTACTTTGAAGGGCAGTTGATGAAAATTACTTTGGGGCAGAAGGTGCTTGTTTTTGGGAGACCTTAATCAATCTGAAGGCTTCTTCAGTTTGGAGAAGCACAACATTGCCCAGGATAGGGGTATAGTAGCAGATTATTACAGAAGAAAACATCCTTGGTTGCATGGCATTGTGCACCACCTATTTTCTTTTCTATCTCCCTGTTGCAAGGAACCTGCTCACTCTAATATATCACTGAGTTGCATGATATGCCTTGCAGGATCCAGAAAGTTAAAAACCCAGGAAAAATTTCTCTTTCCCCTTTTATTCACACTAAAGAGAGCCAGTTTCCCAGCACACCAAAGCAAATAAAACTATTCCTAAAAACTCAGTGGCTGCAGGGCTTTTGAAAGAAAAACATTGTGAAGGGAGAGTTTCCTTCCAGGCTCTGAGGGGAGAGAGACCAAAGAATGGCTGCAGTGTGCAATGAGGATTTGCCTTGAGCAGCATCCAGATGCCAGTATTTCACCAGAAGTACACATCTTTTCTGCACCTTGAGTCAAGCCCGAGTCTAATTGTTAAAGTAAGTATTTTTATTAGGACACATGACAGCATGCCCTGCAAAAGTAAGGAGGCTCCACAGCCTCCACTTTGCTCAAAGAGCAGCACCAGCTGTACTCTGCGTAGCTGTATGCAGGATGATGTCCTGTACTCCCTCCTAAGGAGGGTTTTTACAGGATTTCCTCCTCAAGTTAGTTTTAATTCTGTGACATGGATTAGGAGTAAAGCTGAAGCTCTGCAATCCCTTTAGCCCATTACCTCCTGACTTCTCAAGACCCAGTGTCAGTAAAAGATAGATGGGTTCAGGTTTATGTCTTTAGCTCCCTGTCCTAAGTGCAAGGGAGTGTTTGCATGGGGTTTGTGTACCTATCCTTAACCAAACCTCAGTCTTCAACCTGGTTAATCCTCATGACTTCTCTGCGCACACATAATCCAAACAGTCATCTTTCCCAATATTTTACTTTCTTATTTTCTGTTTGTATAACTCCTGTGAGGTTTTCAGGCTGCATCTAGTTCCCTCAGGGAAGTGGCAAAATCACAGCAAATCAGGCTCTTTGCTCTAAGATTTCCCAAAGATCAAAGTTTCGTTATCATTAGAATGTAAATGTCACAATATTATGAAACTGGTGCATCAGGAAAGAACATATCTTCCTCTTTGAAAGTGTTTCTGTGTGATGTGACATTTTGGTAACATTTGAGGTAGGACTTTTTTTATTTTTAATGATCTTTTCTTTCTTTCTTTCTTTCTTTCTTTCTTTCTTTCTTTCTTTCTTTCTTTCTTTCTTTCTTTCTTTCTTTCTTTCTTTTTTTTTTGTTTTGGGTTTTTTTTTGTGTGTGTGTTTTTTTTGTTGTTGTTGTTTTTTGTTTGTTTGTTTGTTTTGTTTTGTTTTGGCCATTATAGGTATGTTGCTCCCACCCGCTAAAATAACATTTAAAATATAATATTTCACAAAATCTTTTTCAAACGGACTACAACATCCACCTTATTGTTTTATTTAATGTGCTTTTCAGAGCTAAAAAACTGCAAATGAGTTCATGAATATTAAGAAAGCATGGGTCCTAATCTCTTCATAAATATACTCATATTACCAATATACCATCGCAAGAGATTGGTTGCTGGTTGCTTGGGAATAGGGGATCCACTTGAAATAATATTGATGAAGAAACAGAAAACATGGGATGATAACATGCTACCTCTCACATTGGAGGTGCTCTATGCCAGTCAGGATTGAAGCATCTCACAAAAGCAGCCATTAAAGTCATTAAACTAACAGGACAGAGATTTCCAAAGGTGTATTGCATAAAGCAATAGTTCCTAGTATCTGTAGGAACTACGTAGTGATTATATCAGGTAATGTTGATACATTGGGGGATTACTTCAATCCAGCAGCCTGAAAATATTCATCCTCACAGCAGCCAGCTTTAATAAATTATTAGTGATGTTAGCCAGTCCATCCTGAAATCAGAATTTATTATTAGTGTTATTTTATCTCAGGCTCTGGAGCTGCTGGTCAGCCAGTGCTGGACTGCAGATGGACGTCTTACCTGCCAGTCCCTTCATGGTACCATGGGTCAGCCTCCAAAGCACAGTCAGAAGTCTCATCTAGCATGGCCTTCATGTGTGCAGGGAGAGGTGGAAGCAGCTCCTAACTACTTTCTAGTGCATTAAATTCATATTAATAATTTTTAACTAGTGCATTTCTTCAGTCTAATAAACATGAAAGCAAAAATTGAGAAGGTCAGTGCAAGTGGCTTGGTTGAGGGATAATGTTCTCTTTTCTACAAGCATTAAAAACCATCTATATTTTAAATCATTCCTTTTTGAAGATCAAAATTTGCAACTGTTGAATCTTGGCCTGGAAGTTTTAGTGGAGTTGCCCCTGAAGGACCCTAATTCATGACAAAAACTCCTGAAGACCAATGGCACATTTTGGTTTTTAACTTTAGCACTCAGAGACTCCTGCAAGTCAGGAGACCTTCTGTAGTTGTTTTAATACAAAAATCTTTAATTGAAGTGGTAATGGCCATTAAAGAGAAATTTATTAGAGAGTGGATCTTGTAAAAAAGAAAACAACTGCAGACTATATTTATTTGCACATTTTGGCTTGGACATCTTAAGGAATACTTGCACTCTTAACTAGCTTAGGTGTTTGGTTGTGTATTTTGGGTTTTTTTCATTATACTGCAGCCACAATTATATCCTGTAACAACTCTGATAAGACTTGGAAAGGAAACATATATTCAAAGAGTTTTAACTTGGCTTGATTTATTTTCCCTTTTTAAAATATAATTTTTCAGATTATGCTTACATGTATAGGGGCTTTTTCCCCCTCTGTAGATAAACACTATCAGCTTACACCATCATATCATTGTTATCGTGCAGCGGGCTGCTTAAGTAAATTCTGGTTTTCAGCCTCTGTTGTTATGAACCAATTTTTGTTTTAATATGACTAAATTGGTGTGGAAAGGTAGGAATATTGCCTGTTACTGCAATCCTGTAAATACATTGTGTATAGAAAACCTAAGTAATAAAGAGCTTAATTAACTGTGATTTATATTGATCTATATGATCATGAAATCACCAGAGTTTGGAGCAACGTAATTTGTTTTTAATAACTGTTGCCTGAAAGACTAGTAATTACAGTCATAAACCAATTACTGAACTAAAGCATAGTAAATTTAAAAACAAAAGCAGTCACAAGATATTTCATTAGGAAGCTCACTAAGTTAAAACAAAAGTTACTTCATGTTTACATGACACTGCAACTGTAGTAGCACCTGTGACAGGTGAATTTTCAAGTAGTTTCCCACTGTAAATTCACATTTTTGAGGTTTCCAGAAATATTTATGCTTTGGCTTGACAGTTGCAAGCATAGTCCCAAAGCTGTCTTGTTGATTAAAGTGGACACCATCAATACTATTTCTGTTCTGTGTGTGGGTAAGCAGCCCTGACTAGACCCAGAATTTGGCAGGCTGAGGTGAGGCCACAGTGAAGGACTCTGGAGAGTAAGTTTGTGAAATAATAGAGCAAGAGTCGCCCTTGGCAAAGCCAACTATTGTTGACTGATATATGAAGTAGACAAGTAAGAAGCAAAATCATTATTTTCACTCTTTCAAGTCAAATACAGTTCAGTAGGAATAAGCCAACATGCAGAGGTCAGGCTGTCTGAAAGCTGATGGGAGCCCTGCCCTCAGTAACTGGACACTTACACACATGCAGCACCATCTTTCATCTCTCTTCTGCAGAAAAGAACTTCTTTTTTAATTAACATATTTCTAAGGAACCTGAGAGGAAGCTTAAAGTGTGATGGCAAAAGGATAATAAAGATACAGCCATACTAAAACTTCCACTGTGGTGACACTTCATGGCACCTGTTATAAGAATCAGTTGCTAGAGGAGATATAAGTCCTTCTGAAAGCTTGTGCTCCAGGCATCATACTGGGGCTCCATTTCTGAGGGAATGGAAAAGACAGTTATTAGGAGAAAGTAACTACTTCACATGGTGAATGGAGACTGCTGAACACTGTAGCTGTCTTTACGTGATCTCTGAAGACAACATTGAACTTGTGAGTTGTTGGAGACAAAAACTCACAAGTTCCCACAAGTGTATCAGTAGGGTTCCTCACCAAAATTTGGCAAGGACTTACAACAATATCTCATTGAAAGAGAAAACTATAAAACATTATTAGTAATAGATCATCAATCTTGAGAACTGCAATTGCTTACAAACTTCAAAGAACTATTGGCTTTTTTTTTTAACAGATAAAAGAATTAATGAAATCTGAAAATGGAAAAAAATTGTTTTGGTAATGCCAGAGCAAACAAAGAGCTTGACAAATGCTGCACACTCTAACACAGCAAGGCACCTGCTCAGAATGATGTCTGGTGAGCTTAACCATCAGCTAATACAGGGCCATGTGCATTGAAGGGACAGTGCACATCTGGGTACTAAGTTAGGTGTAAATATTCCAGAAAAAGGGGTCCTAACAAGGACTGTTCAATGGAACGTGCGGATGACCCAGGGCAGCTGCTGATGCAATCACTCCCCAACCCCGTTCTGTCACTGGGATCTGGGTTAGCCTTAACACTTAGAGCAATGTGTTGCTTTCTTGTTGTTGTTTTGTTTGAATTGTTTTCTTCTTCTTGTGAATTGTTTCTTTAACATGGATCATTGCCGCTGAAGTGGGTTAGGGAGTAATGGCTTGGGGTGCTGTGCTAACAGGTCTGGTGACTTTCTGCCTTGTGAATGTCAGGAAGGGGCAAGGCTCTGGTCAGGCAGGGAGGGATAACTTCAGACACGGCCTGTGAAGCTCAGCCATTGCTCCAACAGGTGCAAAGACTGCACAAAGGCAAGAGAATATCACTAACACTACATCAGTGGTGCATTCAGGGTTATCTTGGCTGTGTGGTCACTTCTGCTGGGACACCTTGCAACAGTTAGGATGAAAATCTCTTCATCTGACAGCTGTTTAGTCTACCCAAGAAAAAGTTAAAGGCAGACACACTCACAATCTCTGTGCAGTGAGCAAAGCTGTGCTAGTGGGCTTTTTAGCCTTTGCAGGAAATGTACAGCACTACCTCAGGGCTGCTCTTTGAAGCTGGACAAATTCAGACTGCAAAGGAGATCACGGTTTATCTAAGCAGGGGGTTATTAACAACTGAAATGATTTAGTAAAAGCTGTTGTGGGTTCTCCATCACTGCCTTTGTTCAAATCAAAATAGGATTTCTCAACTGTAATACTGGGTAATTCAAAGGGGAAATAATTCATGGCTGGATATAATTGCTGTTATAGAGAAAGTCAGGCAAAACAATTAAAGTGCTCTCATCTGGCCTAAAAATTGATGAGTCTGTTTAAAAGGAAAAAAAACCCAAACCAAACATAACAAAGCTGACTTGGGGAATTAATTTCTAGAGGCTGCATTTCACAACTCACATACTCACAAAACTATCTCTTTCCACTAGCACAAATCCATACCTTGGGTGATAGCGCTGTGTTTATTAAAAACATTGTTTAAGGAGACAAGCTACTTTTTAAAGGAAGTCCCAATTGTAATTCTTGGATGAAATCAGAGCCTCAGTGACAGAAATAACAAGAGTTTCATTTTTACACGAGGTCAGAATTTTATCTGCTTTTTCCCTTCTTTCACAGCCATAAGTGTGTCTTATTCCGCAGGATTTTATAGAAGGATACAGGGGATTTTCTGCTCTGCAAGTTGTGGTATTTCTTTTGGAAATGAAGAAAACCCAGCATACACCGGCTGAGTGGTTGGCTTTGATCTGATGATGTCTTGAAGTCAAGGATTAGACGAATAGAGGAATGTCACTGATATTTTTCAGCTACAGAGGGTTGCATTTATATCAGTGTGGCATCCTCAGAAATAATGAACTGGTGGTTTTTATAGTTAATTGTTGTGAAGGTCTCAAAATCAGAGTGAAAATGCAGAGCACATGCCAAGAATCACTGCTAGCAGCCCAGAAATTTAACTACAAATGAAAATGTATATGATGCATTTGAAATACATTGAAAGAAAGATTAGGTGAAAGAGATAATGGACCAAGTTTCCAAAGCAAAGGAAAGACAATAACCCTTTTTAGAGCAAGGTTACCCTATGCTTACTGTGCAGGAGAGGTTGGAAAAATACTGGGTCCTCAATGAAAAGCCTGTTGCATTTTGATGCACTGATGTGTTATCTCTGTGCACAATTGTCAGAGACATTTCACTCAGTGTCCAAGGACCCCAAAGAAGCCTCGTGTTCAAATTCTGACCAGGGCTGGCTGCCAAGGTGAAATGCAGCATTTTGTTTCTCACTTTCTCATTCTGAGGTGGCACTTTGTTTGAGAAGGCAGTCAATCCAATCCCACCTCTCAGTGGTTGCCAACTTGCAGCTGTTTTGCAGTCTGTAACCTAATCTGCATAAAGAAAAATCTGTGGCCTCTGTTTATTTAGCTTTCAGTGGTTTACATGTAACAAATGTACATATTTTAGAATAGTTGGTATGAGCATGGACCCTCTTTCTGTAGCATGAACACTCTTGGAGAGCCTCAGAAAAGGAGGGTTTATTCCTACATTTTGCTACAGAGAACACACCTCTCTGTTTTCCAGAATTTTTATTGGAAAGAACAGGAAAAAGGAGGGACTGCAACTGCTATAAATGCCATCTTCACCTTACAGATTAGCCTGAAACAACAGCTGGCAGTTGTGCTGACAAAAGCAACCCTGTCTCAGGACAGAATTCTCTCCAGAAAAGATTGTGATCTCAAAATACAATTTCCAAATCATTTTAAAAGCTCACAAAGAGCAGAAAACATCAGCCTTTGTAGTGCAGAAGTGCAGGGTCTCAGAGCAGAGGTGACTTGACCACGGGACATACTGATTTTGATGTCTGTGAATTCTCCAGGCCCCAAAGATCCACCCAGTTGAGACATGAGTTGCCAGATGCGAGCTGGTACCTCATGGGACACCTGAGGTGTGCCGTGCCTCATGATACCTGAGGTCTCAGCTGCTTCACTGTCCATCACCAGTTGTGATACCATGTTGTGAAAATACCGTGCCAAGCCCATGCCCTTATGGCTCACATTAAACAATTCACAGTGGTGGTGCAAAGCCTGCTCATGTTTTTTGAAGGAGACCTGTCTTAGGGAAGCAGGGCAAAGAGAACTTGGAAAAGCAGCTGCCATCTTAGAGCAGCAACTCAGACAATAAGCCTACTCATTTTAAAGATGGAGCCAACTCCACTGGTGAGAAGCAGCCTCTGAGCAGTGGGTTGGGACAGCAGTGGGGTGGGCTGAGGGCAGCAGCAGGGCCCTTCCACTGCTTAAAGTCCACACATCCCTGGGAGCAGAGGTTTACTGCTCTTTCATGACTCACTTGTCAATCAAATTCTTTGCTAGAAATTATGCAGAACTGTTTCAACTGAATTATTTGATTTGGAGTTCCTATAACTTGAAGGTGGCTTTTTTATTTCCCCTGTTCCACATAAAATTTTCTCAATGTCAGCTCTATCATGCACTTTCAAAAAATAAGCAGAGCTCAAAATGAGTTATTTCTTATGGGAAAACAGTCTGTTGGGAACACATTACACATTCCATTTACTAATCAGAATCTTCTGATAATTTTCACTGTGCATTGCAAATGCAGCCCGCATTACATCTGCAGTGCTCAGATAGACTGGAACTACTCCAAACTGCTCCTCAAAAATTTATTTTCAAAATTTTCCATGAACTTACTGTTCCTTCATCCTGGTCACAAATGCATATTTATGCAATGGACTAACTACATGCATGCAATATTTTAGTAGAGTTACATGTACCATAGCGTTAAAAAATAGACTGCCTCTCAAAGAATGTAGAAACTGTTGCCTAAAGAAAGAAATGCTTCAACCTGAGGAAGCCGAAAGACTGGAAACATCAGCAAGGAAGATAAATGGCCTCAGCTTACAGTAAAAAAAAGCAACAGGAAAACTAAAATTTTAGTGATATGCTTCATGAAACTGTTTCATATGGCTGGTCATAAATAAAGTAGAGACCCAGGTTGTTGTCAGAAAAATTTTAAGGATGAGCAAAACAGCTGCAGTCCTGGATTCTGGTTTCACCACTCAACATCAGAATAACAGGGTCCAGGAGAAAGGACGTTCAGCTCCTGAGCAGCTGATGTGGAAACATGGGGCTGGGAAAGAAACAGCAGTGGTGCAATACAGGGCAAACACAGAGACAAGAAGCATTGCTCTACAGAAGTATAACTTCCTACACCATGGTGGGAAGGGACATGTGAGCCAGCAAGCTTCTGAGTGTGTCATTTCTCCCCACACCTACATCACATTTCTACATCACTGTAGAAATGATGCTTATTTGCAGCAGCAAAAATGTGGTGGCGTGCAGGGCAGGGCTGAAAAAAGTTGCCATTTGTTTTCAGCAGAAGCTCTGAGGGTGCCTGGATTTAGCATCTTGTTCAACGAGGTGGGTAATTCCTTTCCAAACCCTTCAGGGTTGCAGCTCCTGCCTCCACTGTTGCAGTGCCTCCCCCAAAGGGGGAGGTTTCTGAGGTGAACTGACTGAGAAAAATTTCCTGGACTCCCGGACCTTTCCTATTGCTCTCATCTCTGCTGTGTTTCACTCCTGAGAGTACAAAGACCTCCAGTATTCTTATCTTGGCATTCCCCACTTAGAGGAGTGAGAGAGGCATTACAAATGAGTCTGTAGGGATGGATCATGAAAGCAGTAATAAAAACTAAAAAGCCAGCACCGGTGGCCTTGGCCAGTCAGATCCTTTGGGAGCCCTGGGCAGTGGAGCTGTTCCACATCCCTGCTCTGAAATGCCTGGCATTTAAACCTGGTGACAAGCTCTGCTCCTGCAGACTGTTCACAAGGAAGGTCTTATGGTCAGATTGTCACAGCTAATGTTATTTTCAGGTCCCATTTGTGTACCCCTTTCTACTCTCCTGCAGCCCATGTGCTAAAGCAGCCATCTCTCCTCTTGCTGTCCCCCCACACCAGACACAACATAATCAGGATACGCTAATATCAAGGTTGCTCTAAAAATTCATGCTCTCTTTCCTGCCTTCTCATTTAATGGTTTTAAAGACAGCAAGGCTATCTATGTTTTTGGAGCCTAACAAATTACTTGTAGCTGTTGGGAAAGACACATGCAATAGTCAGCATCAGTCAGGAAAATGGTCTCTATGTTTTATTTTTAATAATGTTTTTCTGATGAGGTTCATCTTCATAACTCAGCTATTCATAACTTACTAACAATCCCATATCATTATTTATATGACCTGCTCTCATCTGGCCCAATAAAAAAAAGGTGCTGTGTGTCAGTAACTGCCAGGGGTTCATATTGAATTACTTCTCTAAGTTAATATTAAAAAAAAAAATAAACCACCACTATTCACAAACACATTTAGGCAATGGATTAGATTTACTGCATATTAATATGAGCCTATAAATTATTCTTAAAAATACTGTATTAAAACATAATTAATTGCCTAAGCCTGGCTGGTGGCATGGCTTTGTAGAGCTAATCCCTCCTTTCAATGCACTCAGTCTTCCCCATACCTAGCATGTTGTGCTGTATCACAGAAGGGGCTGATGCAGCTGCAGGACTTCATTGCTCCTGAAGTCACACAAGATGTGCCCTTCAGTAAGCCCATCAGACCACTGGCTTTTCCCCAGTATCTACTGAATGAGTGCTCTGCCAAGATTTCAACCATGGGAAATGCCATTTTTTACTCAGCAAAACATGGTCAGGAAACTTCTTTCCATAAGTTTTCAACACATTCCACAATTTCATGGCATTACACTTCTGTTCACTCAGCAGTCCCTTGAACACAGCATGACCCTGAGCTCAGCTCTGTGTGGAACTGGTGTGGGAATGAGCCCACAAGAAAAATCTTCAATTTCACACCACAGCTGCCTCTGGGTATCAAACCATCCATGTCTCTGAGCGATGACAGCACATGGATGTCCTACACATGGTGGAGGAATAGCCAGAACAGGGCCCTGAAGGGCTCTGCCTGCTTGCTCTTCTGTTGGAGAGCTGGAAATAGGACAATGACAGAAGTGAACACTTTTCCATGGTGACCTCCAAGGAGCAGGGCCCATCCCAAGGAGCAGGGCCCATCCCAAAAGCTTCATAAATGATCTCTCAAATAATGGCCCATAAAGATTTTTGATATCACAGCTGACTACATTATTGTGGTTTGGAATAGGGTAAATTTGTTTTCAAACAGCACTGGTCATAAACTTCTCCTATAAGACCTCATTGATGGTTAGAGATGAGCAGCAGGGGCACCCCTGAGGCTTGATATGAATATTCACGTTGGCTCATTAGCTTGCAGGTTTTCCATAATCTGTTCATTAGCTGTTCAGTAAAAATTCAGAAAACAAATGTGTGCTACTTACGTGTAGACACACCCTGTGCTGGGCAGGTAAGTCCTGACCTTCTCCTCACATCAGTAACTAGTGGTCTGTGCTTTACCAAAGCTCTTTGCCTCGTCTCTGCAAAGTTTCACTCCTCTCATGGCTCCTACCTGCAGTGTCTGGAGGGATTTTCCTCTTGTATTTTTTGAGATGACAGAATAACAGGTGAGAAATGTGCCAACATTTGTAGTAGAAAACCAGTGCATGATATTCACAATACAGAGAAAGAAATTCCATGCCCAAATAGGCCAAAATATTAAGTTCTCACAGTGGGTGAAATGCTGTCTGTCCTACTAAAGATCAGTAGTAAAGTTCCCATTGACATCAATGGGGCTAGAATTTGGGTATTTTACCATGGTCTTCCCAGACGAAGCATCCAGAGAGGTTTCAGGGTTTCCTTATGCCAAACAAGTTGTAAGGTTTCCTATGGGGAAAAACCCAGAATCACGGGTGAAAAGAGACCTTTAAAGGTCATCTAGTCCAATCCCCTTGGCAATGAGCAGGGACATCTTCAACTGGACCAGGTTGCTCACAGCCCAGTCCAAGCTGACCTTAAATGTCTCCAGGGATGGGGCATCCACCACCTCTCTGGGCAACCTGTGCCAGTGTTTTAACACACCCATAGCAAAAAATTTCTTCCAGATATCTAGTCTGACTACCTTCTTTCAGCTTAAACCCATTATACCTTGTCTTATTGCTACTGGCTCTATGATATATTTTTGCACTTTATAAGTGCAAACACACACATACACACACACACACTTTATTAGCTTCTTTGGCTCTGTTTGAATGTACGGCATCTTGGAGGAAAAAACCCACCAAACCTACAATTTCATTATGAAAAAAGCAAAAAATTGTTTTACACTATGGCTCCATGCCTGTTCTCTGCCTCCTGAATTCAATACCAGAGAATATATATACTGATGAAAAGCTCCTATTTTCACTCGGTCTGTAGGAGAGGAGGAGGATGAACATGCTAGAAACAAAACCAGGGGAAATTGAAAGCACTTTGACAGCTTTCTTTAGAGTCATTAAACACAAAACAATCACAGACTCTGTTAGGTTGGAAAAGACCTTTAGGACCACCAAGTGCAACAATAAACTCAGCACTGCCAAGTTTGCCACACGAGAACAAAAATCATGTCCCCAAGTGCCACATGTTCACATCTTTTAAATACCTCCAGGAATGGTGACTCTATCATACAATGCTTTTCCCCCTTATCCTTGTTATTTAGCAGAAGATACTGACTCCCACCTGGCTTCAATCTCCTTTCAGGTAGTCCTAGAGAGCAATAAGGTCTCCTGCTGAGCCTCCTTTTCTCCAGGCTAAACAACCCCAGCTCCCCAGCTGCTCCTCACGAGTCTTCTGCTCCAGACCCTTCATCAGCTCCATTGCCCTTCTCTGGAAATGCTCCAGCAATTCAATGTCTATCTTGTAGAAAATACACCAGGTGGACACAGACCCACAAGTTTGCAGAAAGCATTTTCAGATAGGATGATTGAGTTTTGTGCCAGTTTTGTGTAAGTTGATATGCTCTGAGGTATGCAAAACATGAATGAAGAAAATCAAGCCTTTGCCAAAATCTAATACTGTAATTTTCATGCAGACACATTAACCTGTACTTCCCAGTCTTAGTTGCAGTCTTAATAAATATTATGCTATGTTAGTTTTCTATTTCCCTCTACAATCATTTTAAAATAAAGAACAAACCCCCCACCATCCAAAATTTTAGCAAAAAAAAGTTCACATTCATCTAAGCACCCTTTTATCCTGTTATTTAAGTCACTCCAAATCACTGTTGGCACATTTCTAAATGCTGTGTGCTGAGAGTAGCGAAGCTTTTACAGTTCAGAATGGCAAGACAGACTTCATAAAGGATTAATATACTTGAAAAGCAGGTCATTTATTAAAGATCTTTTAAAAGCTTCCTTTCTTAAACAGCATAACTATCTGCCCACCTCCGCATCCCGTCAGAAAGCATTTGCATACGCAGCTGTTCTCCGAATTTCAACCCTGTTCCTTTTTTCATCTTCATGTTTTAAGACATGAATAGCAGGCATTTAGTGAAACAGTAGCATGATTCAGCAAGTGCCTTCTGCTTCCACACACTGATTTATCCTGTCTTCCAGACACTCAGATATCCTTCTCTCATACTCAGGACTGAGGTCTCAACCTTCAGCCCCAGGGCTGCATGAGAAGGCAGTTTGGGGACTTCAGCTTCTAAACCTTCTCTTACCACAGCTGAAAGTTTTCCACAATAGCCCCGGTGAGGAGAGACTTTGTTCCTCCTGGATCTTCCACTGTCCTTTTGTTTTACAAATCCTGTTAGGCAGTGCTGTCTGGGAACTGCACATGCACCACAAGTGGTCTGGATGCCAAAGGTGCAAAGCACACAGCTATCCTATTACCAAACAGCAGGAGGCAAAACATTAAATATTTCTGATATTGGGCCTATAGCATTCTGCTTACTGGAACTGTAACACCTTTGCACACTGCTGTCCTCAGGCCAGCATTTTATTTGGAGACAAAGAAATAGCAGGAGTATCCATTGAGTGAGTTATGACAGAGAAAAAAATACAGTTTTGGACAAAGAAGTTGATACTTCTGAAATATGTTTGACATCCTGTTCTTCACAAGTGTTTTTAATCACTACATCTTCCTGAAGAAGCACCTCTCATCTTGCCTGCAAATAATATGACACCCCAGAAAATAAAAATAATCCATTAAAAAGATTACTATCTTTTCAGGACATGGCAGCTCAACTGTAGCCACAGAGTTACTCTCCTGGGAACAGACTGTCATGAACACAGTAGTTATAAAAGACAGAACAAGTTGTGGGAAAGTTGCTTTGAAAGGAGGTTAAGCAAGGAGAATATGACCTTGGTCATAAATTTCAAAGGAGAGATGATGTAAAAGCCAGACACCACAAGGGAAGGAAGACACAGAAAAGAAGAAGAAAGCTGGGAAAACTCAGAGAGGGTGAGACACCAAGAAGGTGGAGATGACTTGCTGTGCCAAAAGCAAGAAACAATAATAGCACAAATACTAGCACTCTCTTATTCTTGTCATAAGATCATCATGAAAATGACTTTAAATTTAGAAGAATGACATTCAAGAGACTAATTTTTTGATCTATAAATGATTTTTTTCATGATTTTTTTTTTTTTAGTCACTGCTTATTATTAATCAGTTTTGATGGGCAGCTACAACCAAGTTCAAATGCAGAATATGCTTGAAGGCTGTTCATACCTACCAGGGCAAGAGAAATCCTGCAGTGTAGGTATCTCCACTTTAGATTACACTGCAGCCCAAGGGACATCAACTGAGTATTTAGCAATAATGTAGTAACTGTAACAAATGGTAGGGCTCAACTATTGATCACCATTTGGGCTTTCAGGAAGAAAAATAAAAGGCATTTATGGGTTAACACTTCTGACTGAAATGTGCTTATTTAGAGGTTCACTTAACAGATGCCATCATCAGGAGATAAAAAGTCCTTACACTGAAAAGACAATTTTAATGGCCTTTCCCATTAAGCTATGGATGACATATTTCAAAGGGCAGATTATTGGAGTCTTTCTGCTGACAGCCAGGAATGTCAAACAAATTCAGAATATCAGTGATTTTTAAGCCTTGGTAACAAGGATTTTAATATAGAGCTATCTTATAATTCAGGACAAAACACCTTGACCAATTTATTCTCCTGTACAGCACATTTATATCCGCATTTATATTCATTGCCAAAATAGGCAACGGACTCTTACTGTTCATGGGAACAAAACTCCAGATGCTCTTATATTCTAAGCCTAATGTGTTCAGTTACTGGTGTAGCAGCATTAATCACGAAGAACAAGAGTTTTATGGCCTTGGAAAAATGGAACCTCCCAGATTTGTTAGACTACTCTGCTCAATAAAATGTTTCCCATAAACGAATGAGCTCTGAATATAATGTATTAAACATTATCACCCCATAATCAGTAGGTATCAGGAAGATTGTTTTTAAGGTTTAGTTCCCTTCCTGTTCTCCTGCAGACTGCAATTATTCAACTCTGTACTGCAGAGCTCCATTAAGCACTTTGTTTTCCATTGAATGACTAGAATCAAGTGCGTATGGCTTCCACGGATGGATAAACTTCTGTAAAAAGAGATAAGTCAGCAATACTGATTGGCTCTGTTGTCTGAGCGTGCCTTTGATTTTTGAATTACTGCCAAAAGCATCATCATTCTGTGTTTACCCTTCAAAAGCCCTCGGTCACTCAGATGGTGCATACACTCACAGCACAGAGCTCTCCTTTGCAAAAACAGTATTCATAAAAAAAGGACAATTTCAGTACTTGTATTTGTTGAATGTAAATTTGTGGCACAGATCCTCTATCTCTCATCTTTCATGACATTGTTACTATATAACATGAAGTGATTAAAAGACCAGTTTTACTTTGATGCCCACCTCTCTCACTCAGATAAATGGTTTACCTGTGTGCAAAGCTGTAGGTAGCTTTCAAAGTGTAATTGGTCACACCATTTTCCTCTTCCCTTCCCTCTCTGGCAAGTCAAAGTAACAGAACCACCATAAACCGCTGTGGTGGTTTCTTTTGTCTGTGTGTATGTGTGTGTGTATGAGTTCATACCACACACTGCATTTTTCTTCACTGCTGTGGCCAGGACTGTCAATGCCCGGCTCAGTACCGGGTTTCACAGGACACCACAGACAACAAGAGTTGCTGTTTAGCTGTGAACACTTGCTGTGCACTTTGTACCTGGGTAAATGCCTGCTGGACACAGCAGGAGCATGAACAGAACAGGCCCCTAATGAAGCATTTGAGCCGGTTACAACTCTTTGTGAATTCAACATTCAGCACTCAGGAATCTCCTAAGGCAGAGACAAGTAATGCACTCTTGACATGATAGGGTTACCTGTCTGCAAAGGCAGAAAATATATATTATATTATATAGAATGGCTATTCCCGTTTGAATACAAAAATAATCAGACACCAATGATTTGGGTTTTATGCAAACGCACAGGTAATAACAAGACCATAAATAACTAAATATTCTCTGCACAGACGGCAATAAAGTGACAAATGAAGGCAATTGTTACCTGCTTGTTCAAAGCCTTGTGGACATTTTGGAATCCCATGATTTCTATTACTGCAGTCTCACCAGGGCCACAAGTTCAGCTGACTGTGAAGGTCTAGGCCCCAAAATCTTATTCACGTGCACACTCTAGGAAGCACGGATAGCGAAGGCAGAGCCTGTGCTGTTCCAAAGGTGCTGCCTAAGATCCTGGGTGAGGAAATGCTGTCCTACAGACAGCTCACAACCCCTTGCATGATTAAAAAGAAAATCCCAACAAACCTTGGGAAACAAGTTCAGAATACTACCATATGCTCTAATCCATTTTCTAGTTATAAAGGCTTCTTTACTACTGTTTTTGGCTGACAACACTTGAGATAGCATGTTTATCATGATTCTTAAAACACTTGAGAGAGGACAGTGTAGGTGCATTTTTTATTTCAGTTTTAACTTCTTTATTTCATTGCTGTACATCTGCATTACACTTGGCTTTAATCCCTCAAGCATTATTTTCCTTGGCAAAACAGTCACTGAACTGAGCAGAACTTACTATTGGAAAAATATGCTTGACAAACCAGTGTGATGTCAATGCCAACTGAAACCCAAGGAGCTTAAAATGTCACAAATGTGCCTGTAGCTGAAATACAGAGCTCCTCTTTTTTTTTTTTTTCTTCTTTTGTCTGAGCTAGGAATGTTGTAAGTCTTAGGTTGTGAAGTCAACTGTAAAAATCATAGAGTAGCCTCCTGAAGCTGAATGTGTGCTGAAACTGAATGTGTGCTTCCCTCCTCTCCATGAACAAACATTTAGAGAACAATTATGTAAAACTGGATGTAGGAGAATTCCATAGGAAACAAATGACTGCATGGCTCCACTTCCAGTCTTGCCTGCATTGACTGTAGCTATCTGTAAGAAGTTGGGCTACAGGCTTCTCAGAGAAAAGATAGAACCCGACATTGTAAAACATCTTTAATATTCAAATATATAAATAAGCACTACTGAAGAATAATTCAGAAGACTGCGGTGATCCATTACGAACAGATGCTATAAACGGGAACAGTAACATTGCTAGGTAAGGAAGAAGCAAGCTATTTTAGGAGTCTTGAAAATCTCTTCTAGTTCTTCAGACAGATCATGCTGCTATAGTTATTTTATAAAAAATTATATTCTGAAAAGCACTTTAGTAAAAGAAACCTTTTACTGTAACTATTATTTAACCAAGACCTTCTACAGCACTAAAACACACTGCAATTGAGTTCCTGATACAGTTTTAAGAATGGGAGGGATGAAAATAAGAACAAAAAAACCCTACCATACCTGCACCAGGAGCTATTTATTAGCATAACACTCTTCCTTTTAAAGATTTTATAACAACTGAAGTATATACAAAGTCTTACAGCATTTACACAATAAAAAAGTTTCCTAATAGCTGATGTAGTATAAGGTAGTGCTGCAATTTACTTCAAAGCATGAGTACAATAATAATGAAGCAGACCACTTTACTTTCAACTTCTCCACTACCACAACCCCACTGTCAGTTGGAATGACAGTTAATTAAACCACTGGGAAGACAGATTGTTGAAAGATTTGTAATAGGTTGATTTGCAGCACTAACCATCTCAAGGAGGAGAAAAAAAAAAAAGAAAAGAAAAGCTACATACTGTCATGTTTCTACACTTTCCTAGAGCTGGAACAAACTTTCACAGCCTTAGATATAACATATGCAAGACAACATAATCACATTTTTTCAGATATAGTTCAGCTACTGAGTGTATTTACTTCTGAATAGGAGGCGTTATATTGATATGGCTGTGTGTTTCCATTTTTGTTCATTAACTGTTCAAATAGGTCTACAAAAAAATTAAGACAGCATGGAGTTTGTAGTCGTGATGTGTTTTGACTAATAAAGGCATTCAATATCAGCTATAGGATCTAATTATTCCTGTCAAAAGTTTAAGACCAGGAATCTTTGAGTAAAAGTCAAACCCACAAAATTCTGCATCTGCACCGTTTTCATCTGTTGACTCCAACCTTCTTTAAGCTTTTCCAACTGGTATAATACAAAATCATTAAAATGCTTACAACCAACCCAAATGCAAGACTCATCTAGTTTATGAGAGGTCAAGCAGATTCACTAGACTACTTCTGCTGTAAAACAGAGGGAGCTTACCTAGGAAAAAGAAACTTTTACTGAACAGTGCCTTACTACAAGTAGGGATATATAGTTTAACGATACATAATTTAAGAACATAGCATTCTTTGCCTTTTAGAAACAGCTTTTGTGTGCCAGTAATGCACTTTCTACAAGAGATAAGGCTGCTTTACCTATCGTCATATGCCTAAACCTCATATTTTGGCCAACTCCACTTTTCTTCCTCCCAAAGGGATTGTGTTTCAACTTAGAAACAAGTAACGTCAGTTGACAATATCTGTATTAAGACAAAAAGTGACATATATAAAATCCACAAGGAACCACATAAATACCAAAGAAGTCATATAACCTTTCCATGTAAACACTTTGATTATACTGAAGCCCTAATCAGATTCTCGTCTTAAACTTTTGGCAGATAATGTGTATGCTCAGCCAGGCTTTGTAGTTAGTTATTGTTCAAGTGGAAGCCAGGTCAGCTCACATGTTGACAGGCATGCAACTTGGAAACATTGCACAACAAGCAACACAAAGAGATTTGAGAAGGGTACAAGACTTCAAGTAGACTTCACAACCCTTCACAAACGGAATATTCACAGACAAAAATACGGTCCTTGCTTTTTCCTATGGTGGATTTCTCTCTCACACATGGGACACTTTCTGTGACTCTCTAGCTTGCTTGATGCTATATAACCACTTGATGATTCTGGCATTCCTTTCAATGGCAGAAATGCCATATGGCACACGGTCATTGGCACTGTCATCATTTCTAAGGTCACTGTTGCTGTCCTGAGACTGTTCACAGTCTGAGCTAATCATGCTTGCACTGCGAAAGTTGAGGGATATAATATCAGAGTTAGCCCTTGCAAAGTTTTCCATCCCGAGGTTTTCAAGCTCTTCAGGATCCAGTCCGCAGTAGTTAAAGAATCGTTCAACGTCTGCGTCAACGCGAAAGTATCTGTCGCTTAAGTCTGATTTTGATCGCTGTAGGGAGGGTCTTCTACTAACCCCGCATCCAGACTCAACTGCCTCAATCTCTGGGGATTTCAGGGTGGCAATGGCAGCGATTTTGGGCTTTGGAGGCAGAGGTGGAGCTGAGCTACTGCAGGGTATTGCTTTTAAGGGCTTTGCGCTAGTTACTTTCCTAATGTCTGAAGAGCTGTGAGAGACATGCAAGAAAGTCTCTGCTGACTGATCTAGGAGCCTTCTGCTGACATTGGAGCTGCTCTCCTGTGGGCTGCTCCGGCCCTGCGTGGGGTAAACCTTCAAGGATTCGGCGAATGAGTGTCGGTTCAGCTCTGTCGAATCGGCCCTGTGGGGTGGCCAATTTCGGGGACCGTGCTTATGCCCTGAACCTGAGCTGGAGCCTTCGGAGCTGTTGATGATGTTCTTCAAAATCTCAAGTTTCAGATTTTCCCTCTGGACTCCACTCTCAGTCTTTGCATTGTTGCTGAAGACTTTCAAGGTGGGGCTCCCCAGCGCTCGCTTGGCTGCGGGACAGACCGGCGGCTTCGCCAGCACCGCCGGCTTCACAGGCTCCTGCTTGGCATTGATGACCTCCTGGCTCTTGACGTATTTTGCCTTGTCGGCTTCAAGCCTCTCCACTGCACTCAGTCTTTTTGGGTTAGGCTCCGCCTGCCTGCGAAAATAGTCGGGTCCTTTGTTCAGGATGCGGAGAGGAACGGCAGATGTGAAAGTCACAGCAGGGCTGACCGGCTTCACCATGCTACCTGTCGGTAATGTTTCTGTAGGCATGTTTGGTGGTCTTTCCCCCGCAGCCGTTTTGGAGTCTTCTCTGGGATCTCCTAAATGCACGGTGCAGAAACATGTACATTAAGCACAATGAATAGCCGATGAATCCTGGGATCTGAGCGTTAGCAGCAGTGCCTCATCTCACAGCTCATTAAATAACACTGCGTTTCTCTTTTAAAGGCAGCCTTTGTAGGGCGAGGGCACCCGACACAAGTCCGTATTAGTCTGCTCCGCTGGCTCCTTTCTTCTCGCTGAAAGATGTGGGAGTCTGGCCGTCCCCTCCGCGCTCCGGGAGCAGCAGCGATCTGAAAGGCAGAGTAACCAACCACACGTTAGCGGGAGCGCCTGACATCAGAGCGATAGCAACAGCCGCCTCCCGGCCCTCCTCTCCCAGCGCCGCCCGCCCGCCCGCCCGGGAAGCGGCCGCTGCTGCGGGCACGGGGCGGTAGCGCTCACGGTGCCCCTGCCCCGCTCCTGCCCAGCACCCCTCTGCATCTCACAAGACATGTATTGTTTGATATTTACACTCTGAGCTTGGATTTAACAGAATTACTTTGGGGGGGGGGGGGGGGGGGGGAAGAAAAAGATCCAAAAAAATTAAGCCCTGCCACAATACAGCCATACATTTCTAGAGGGAGAAAGGGAAGCAGAAGGGGACAATTCAGAGACTTGGACCCACCTCTCTCCCAGTAAAAAAGCACTTCATATTAACATATCTGGGTTAGTTAAGTTGATTTGTGAAAATGTTTTATCTTTAACCCCCAAACATTTTTCTCTTTGTAGGCAACATACTGTATAAATCTCAGCAATCAAGTGTATTGTCCTTGCTCATTAAATCGTCCAGAAAACAATCTGGTCTAAAAAGCAGTGAGCAAATGGAGACATGTAGAGTTTTAAGTGAAATGCACATCTTTCATTGCTAATCTAATATAGAATCAATAAATAGAAACAGGAGATGTCACTAAATCCACCAATTCCAGTTCCTAGTCTGTTTGAACATTAGTATCTATAGCACTGGTGCTTCAGCAATAAAAGGCGGCTTTCTAAGCTCTCATGATCACCTTGCAGACTCAACAGAACAACAAAAAATGGCTTTGGTTTTTTATGTAAGATTTTGGGAACATGCAAAACCATTATGACTGGGTTTGAAAAAGAAGAACTTGTTTTCAATATGTAGATATAATCATTCATGTTTTCTATCAAGCAGTAAGTACAAATGGAATTTTTCTTCATCTAAATTATTTTAAGGTTTTATTACTGAGATTGTCACAACAGTCTAAAATCCAACACCATGGATGATATTACAAGTGCTGAAACGATTTTTCCTACATGAGGCACTGAAGGGCACTTATCACGGAATCTACTTTTCAAGCAGTGATTTCGCTAATGGGTCTCATTTGTTTTATTACTGCCCCATTAATCTACGCTACCTTCTTTAATATCTCATTTCTATTATCATTGTAATCTTCAGGGAGAGAAAGAAAAGCAGCTGCTACTTCTTCACTCTATCCTAAAGAACACAGAGCATCCTTCCCTGGGATGACTTGCTTTCATGTTGCTCTCATCCTGTGTGTTCTTATCCATCAATACCTAACTTATTAATACAGGGTTTACATTGTGTAGGCAAAAACCCAAAAAGAACCCAAAAAAACAGCACAAAGAAATTCCAGCTGAAGTTACATTAACAATAAAAACAAAACAAGCTCAACTACTGACGCCCAGAAATGTGTGACATATACATTAAATATTTTCTACATATTATCCAAGGTCAAAGCAAGCAAATAAAATATACAAATGCTATAATGAGATTATAGGAAAAAGCTGAGCTTTCTCCTGAAGGCTCACTGTCACAACCATTCTTAAAATACAAACTAACATATTTAGGTGGGTGATAAACCAGACACACATTCAATGCAATTGAAAGGGTAGTGAAATGTTAATTAAGCTTCTCTTTCAATGCTGTTTTATAAATCCTAGTGCTAACTCCTCAGCAGTTCGACTTCCTGAATTTAAACTAAGTCTCTTTGAAAGAGAAAAAGCTTTCCTCATTTGAATCAACGTATTTCTTGGTACTGTTTTGAAATTAAGTATGAAACTTCCAAACATGTGGAAGGCAATTCCAACATGCATCTGCATACACATTTCTCTTCCGTACACACAAAGCATATCTTTCCACATTGCCAGCTCAGAGCTGGATGGCTAAGTGCTTGTATAAATACCCCATTGATGTGTATATTTAATATTGTCTGCAGAAATCAAATCTATGTGAGAGTAGGGGTATAGACAACAGGAAGAAAACTCCACAAACAACTGAGCTCTTTGTACTTAACACTGTCACCCAACTGAGTTAATACAACTTGAGTAAGCAAGACATCTTTCCTCCTTGACCACTGTCATTAAAGGTGACCATGGTCCTGCCCTTGAGGACAGCTGCCAACTCCATTCTCCTCCTGGTGAGTGGCTCTGCACACCACTACAGATCAGAGCTATGGGAACCACGGCCTCCAGCTCAAGGCTGCTTTTGGAAGTCTTTCCCCAGCATTTAACAACTTCCTTACTTTGGATAGCAATATCAGCAAGCATAGCCTAGGAGGCTGAGCATCCACATTGGCTTCAACACCACAGTTAAAAGGAAAACAAAAAAGAAGAAAAATAAATCCCATCATGCATGCGTGTTTATCTGAGTGAACAAGTGTGCTTGCTTGCAAGCACATGTGGAGCCAAGAGCCCCAGAGTCTATGGAAATATGCTGCAACTGGCAACGTGCTTCAGGCATGTCTAGAAAGAAAAGTAAGGATCTGGTGGGGAGCCAGGACAGAAATGTCCACCTGAGCCAGCACAGGAAGCCTGAGGGGGAAACCAGGTGGTTATGTGGCCAGCCATGGAGGATTTGTACCTGTGGGGCTGCTGCTATAAATTAAGGAACATGTAGCTATGAAAAGTGATCAACTTTTTGTGTATTTTTAAATTGCTCCATTTCACTGAAGCGCTGAATTTGAATATCACCAGAAAGCTCATTCAGTATTCTCATCTCAGAGAGATAAAAATTACTAGCCAGATACAGTTAAAAAAGATAGTGTGATGAAAAAGAGGTGGATGAATGTAAAATCTAATCAAACTTCTGCCAGTGCAGGTGATGGCTGCAGCCTGATCCTACTGCTAACTGGGAAAGTGAGTTCAATTCCTACCAGCCTCTCTTCTGTCCATGGGCACCTGAAACACCCCAGTGACACTACAGAGCCTTGCTACTTATTAATTTTATTGTTAATGATATAGGCTGAGAGCAGCAGTACAGTGTAGTCTCAGGAAGACTTAGATTCCAGTTGTGAAAATCATCAGCAACCAGGGCATAGAAATGGTTTTTTCTGGCTTAAACTCCAAAGAAACTCACTGCTCAGGCATCTGAATTCATTGTTGGGTACATCTCTGGTAGCAGTAACACCATGCAGAAATTCAAAGGCAAATAGGTTTTCTTCACCTACTCCCAGAAAATGTGTGAAATATACCTAGGGACCCAAGAAATGTTCCTTTCTCTCTGTTTACATCCAGAGGTCTGCTCTATAGGTGTAATCCTTCTATGGACTGAACTGTGTTTTTCAGGATTTACGCTGGATTTCCATTTTTTCTCTTCCTTACAAAACTACTAGACTTAAATTATTTCAAGAAAAATAAAGACAAAAACCTTATGCATGCATTCAAACATAGTTCTATTTAGTAACTTGCATTCATTAATAAAATCTTTCTGAAAGGTCTTACTGAGTTCCTCCTAATACCCCACAACCATTGCAGACCTGCTGGGTAGAATATAAAATGCACAAAGTTTTGGGTTTTTAAAGCTACATTTTCAGCCAGACACTTCAATTCAGGATTTCTTTGTGGCAGAGGCAGAGACTCAAAGCACTTAATTCATTCTAGGCATCACACTCCAATCACTCTTGAGTCCATAATATGTTTGTCAGATAGTCATATTTAAATAACCAATGCACTATCTGCATGATTTAGGGGAACACAACACAGCCTAGAGCAGCAATAGCTATACAGCTAACATTAACAACAAATAAATCTCCTATAAAATATTCTTTCCTTAATTTAAAGTCAAGGCAGTAGGAGGAGATAAACTATGCATAAACTTTGGAATCTCAGATCCATATATTCCAAATATGCAGTTTCTTGAAATGTTTGAGAAATTTATGAACAGACCCCATTGTGGCAAGTATTTATTTCTAGCACCATTATGACTACAATAGTATTGTACAATAATAGAGTTCATTTTCTCTTCTCATACCTAAAACAGCATTCTAAACACAGACTGAATGATGTCAACTGACAGTAAATAACACATTTCCCTCCTCAGTTCTGTGGTGCCCTGTAGCTCCTACGCATTGGCCACGTTTCAGACAGTCTTTGTCTAAAAGTATCCACAGAAAGGCATAAAATTACATATTTTAGAAGTATTCAAGTAACAGAAAAAGCAGCAAAAAGCCATGTGAAAATGTGGTCCAAATGAAACGAGTGAAATTTCTGTCCTTGACTTTGGTGAGGACATTGCTTCACCTGACAAAGTTACAATGAAGCTCATTCTCCTAATTCACCCCTCTGGGACAGCAGATGAAGGGATTGCACAGAAGGGAGGATGATGTACAGTGGATAAATATAATGAAGGCTGACAGCCTTTACTCTGCTTTCCTTGATATTTAAAGGCCTGTGTCAATTTTATTTTCCAGGTGATAAAATATAACTACCACTACCTCAAGATCCACCATAAACATGACATAAATTCCAGTATAAGGAATCAAGAAGTGGCTGCACCAGGACTCAAAGAGGTGACAAAACAAAACCTGCACAGGACCACAGGACCCAAATGGAAAATGTCAGGTTCCTCTAACACCTGGGTGCACTTCAGAGCTGCAAGTCCCATTATGAAGATGCTGTTTTTTTAACAGTCACTGCAAAGCCTAAAAATGAGAGCTTCACTGAGAATGAGCTTTTATGTGCTAAGTTATACTAATATGTATGCCTAAAACTAATACAAGTTATTCTGTGGATAATGGTCATTGTAAACCTCACATATATATGTTACTAAGTTTAAAAAAACAGGCAAAGCCTAAGTAAACTTGGCTGAAATTGATAAAAGGTCATCCATATCCAGAATGGCAGCAGTATTTCATTTTTTTAAACCAATTTTAGATAAAGATGTGTATGCTGTGTAGTCTTCATCTCACATAATATTAACTGTCAAGATAAAGCATGAGGAGATGAAATAGTCTTTCAGATCTACCATGACTCAAAATACTAATGAAAGTGCCTACTTTCAGCTCTGTTCCTCCCTAAAATATGATACAGTGAACAGTCAGAGCAATATGCATCTGTTCAAGTATACATTTAAACCTTCAAAAGGTCATGAATGATGTGAACAACAGTGACCTAAAACTAAGAGTGGCAGAATTATATAGGCAAGAGAAATTTCCACCAAGTGGGAAGGTAGCAACTTTGGCAAAGGCAGTCACTTTTCACTGCTCATGTGTTACTTCCAACCAAAAACTTCCAAACTACATCTAGAATTGTTTGCAATAGCTTGCATAGCTGAGCATAACAGGGGCTGATATATTTATGCTAATTCTGCTTTGCTCTTACATCAAAGGCTTTTAAGACAAAACTCCACAAATACAGCAGTGTCACCACTGAGCACTCTTTCTATTTCAATGTGCAGTGAAAATTATGAGGCTTAAAGCAGGACGTTGCCATAACCAGAAATGCTAACACTGTTTAGTTGAAATAGCTGCTGGAAAATCCATGGAGGTATAAACATCTGGAAAGCAGGTAAGCAACCTAGTAGCTATACTTACATACTCACCCTGTAATGTATGCCTAGAGCTCACTGGGAGCTGGGTAGAGATACCTCTTTCACAGAAAAAACTTTAGAAATTATTTTGCTTCTTTTTAGTTCTGAAATCCATCACTGTTACATCTCTTAACCAGTAGCAGTAATCCATTCTCACTGATGCTTCTGAGTTAAATACTGCCCTACAGATACCTCACAATGATGAAAACTCTGATTTCTTTCAACAGGCTGCATAAATGCACAAGAAAGCCCATAACTGAAATTCTCTTTTCTTCCAACAAGACAGTACAAAGCAAAATAAAATATCTTATTATTTAGAGCAAGACTACTGTGTTTGTAAAAGCTGTAGTGGAAATCAGTTCAGTTTTCTTTGGACCCCTGTGTTGCTTAACAGCATTGTGTTCCTTGCAATAATTCCAGTCGCTTATTTAAACCAAAAAAAGTGAAGGGCCTAAAAATTATAATTAGGAATGTATTGTTTACTGCATTTGCAGCCTTATGTGAATATATCTATTTCAGTGTGCATTTTATGAGAATGATGTTCTAAACACTTCACAAAGTTTTAGGAAACACCCTTACTGCCTGTTAATCAGCCAGTGTCAAGGGGTTCAAGTCCAAACCACTTTTATACTTTTAATTCTACATGTCTCCATAACCATCATGTTTTAAATTTACAGCCCCTCCTTACAGCAAGGCCACAATTCCCAGTTTATCCTGAGGTCTCTTGAGCCTACACAGTTTTCCTAGTATCTTTTATGCACTTTTAGAAATCAACACAATCCCCTTCTTCAGTACAGGATACTTGGCCCTGGTGTTCAGTAACATTTCAGAAGTTCATCAAACCCTGATACAGGTCCCTGCTGTACCAAGTCCCACCTGCTTGGTCCCTCTTCTCTGGATAAAGGAGGACTTCTACTTCTCTCCTATTTCTCCACTTCTTCACACTGCTTCCCCATTTTACCATCCCATTTTTGCAAGGTGCAGTAACTCCTGCTCTGCTCTGATGGAAGGAGCAGTGCTATCTGCACTACACTTTTCCTTTCTTCTCTACTGATAGGAAAAGCTAGCATCTCATCTCCTTGCTCCTGGTAGATGTCCTTCAGGGCCATGCTTGGATTTGGCATCCTGGCAAACCACCTTCTTTTCCTGGTGGTAGTGCTTCTATGTGTGGGGGAGGAAAAAAAGTTAGTTGGGGGTTCAGTGCTGCAAAGTGGGGGAAAACAGAGAGAGGCAGAACAATAAAATAATTTCAATTATGAAGCTCAGCAAAAATGATTTAAATGGATTACTGTTCATTTTAGTTCCCATCTCAAGTCCGTGGCAATTCTTAACAAGCCCACTTTCAGAGTGAGACATATTTTAAGCCAGTGAAATCTTTATGGCAATAGGTTCTGTAGAAATCATATGTGCTTGCAAAGAGGGAAATAAAAATCTCTCTCCAAAAATGCGGAAATCCACCTGCAAAACGCCCTCCTTCTAGTATTACCACAGAAACATCACCTCACTAGCAGGATTTTCAGTCTCCATCACCCATGTGATCTCCCCAACAACACTGCAAAGTCTGGTCCTCAACAACAGAAGCACAAATGTCATCAGTAATCAGGCAGCTGGGAGACAGCTCAGTAACTTCTGCAGCATCCCTCACCAAAAAAATTATAGTTATTAACTCCCCTACAGAACATACATCTTGATAACAGTATTTTCAAAATATCAATTCAGAGATGTTTGTCACACCAGGATAAATTAAACATAGCTCCAAATCCTTTAAATGTTGAAAACTTGTATGAATGTTAAAGCCCACTACTGCAGCGTACCAGTGCAGCTATGGGATTGGATTTGGCCCTAATTACACTATGGAGTAAACCCTAAAACATGAATCACTTTGGCTTAGAAGAACTTTTTATCTTGGAAATACTAAGAAATCAAGCCAGATTTAAATGGATAAAGTGTAAATATAGATTTTCAAAATGAGTATTTATATTAAATGTGCAATGTCCCTACCAACAGAGTCTTGTAGTCAAACACTTAAGGACCCATGACCAGAAGACTTCTGTAGGTTCATCTCCTTTATAACTACTGCTGCACAGCAACATCAAGCTGAGCCTTCAAAACTCATCAGCACTGAAACACACACACCTAAAATGGCATATTCTGTGGGGAAACAGTCTCTGTTCACCATTTAAGTGACAGCAGCACTCATAAAATCTTGGGTTGTTGATATTCAAGCTTAGATCTCACTACAAAGAACACATTCCTCTGCCAGTACTTTTTCCCCTCAACTAATACCTTGAGAATCACTTCTGAGCTCCTCTGTCTGCCTACAAGGCCTCAGCTATGTCCTGAACAGCAGACCAAGTCAAAACCTGGACACTTTCCTCATCTGCCATATATGTCTTCTGTGGCTGCCCATCTCCCATATTTCACTTCTGTGGAAGAGAACTGAAGAATCTGGAATGATCATGAGCATGAAGAACAGAGGACATGTTCAGGGAAGGAGGCCTATGGGCATGTCTTGAGCAGCAATGCCACCTGGCATAGGTAAGCTCTTATTTCTATTAACAGACATCCAAGCAACTAAGCCTGATGATAATTCCCAATCTGTACAACAAACAAGGATCTCTTCACCTTAGTCATCCACACTGTCTTATCCAGCAGGTACCTGACAGACCTAAAAATGCAGTCAGACTTGTGGAGGATGACAAAGAAAACACTTCCTCCTCTAGATTTGGAGTCCAGACTGGAAGCAGCCCTCCAGTGCAGACACTCAAAGTACCAGGCCATGCCTTGTATTACACAAATGTCTCAAATGTGGGTGTCAAGAGGATGGTGGCAGACTCTTTCCAGTGGTGCCAGTGACAGGATAAGGAGTGATAAACAAAAACAGAAGTCCCACCTTAACATGAGGAA
Source organism: Trochalopteron elliotii (assembly GCA_024734555.1). Taxonomy (NCBI): domain Eukaryota; kingdom Metazoa; phylum Chordata; class Aves; order Passeriformes; family Leiothrichidae; genus Trochalopteron; species Trochalopteron elliotii. Next base: position 8,350,691 of record JANPWX010000024.1, read on the forward strand.
GAACTTCCTTACATTGAGGGTGGCAGAGCACTGGTATAGGCTGCCCAGAAAGGTTGTGGAGTCTCCCTCTTGGAGACATTCAAAATCCACCTGGACTCCTTCCTGTGTCACCCGCTCTAGGTGACCCTGCCTTGGCAGGGGGCTTGGATGAGATGGTCTCCAGAGGTGCCTTCCAGCCCTAACAATTTTGTGATTCAGTATGTAGAGACAGATCTTTCTCCAGCACTTTCTTTCAAAGGCTTCCATTTTAAAACAAAAAAAAAAAGTATTTGCAAGTTTTCTTTAAATAAAGAGCAAAAAAAGACCACATAGGGTACTTGACAAGGAAATTGGATTACTAACCCTGCTCCAGTGCAATTAAATAACTTCTAGCAAGTAGGACATTTCAGCTGAAATAGGAAGACCAACTCGGTTCTTCCTCAGGAGGTCAGAAACTTGCCCCAGTTTGGGGACTGGGGATTTGATTCAATCTCTCATTTCTCAAAAGAGTTCAGCAATCTCTGATTTTATGTAGATAAACATTGCTGCCAGCTTGTTCCTATGGGAAAGGCAAAATTTCATAAAAGTCATATGAAATGACTTTTCATATGACTGTCATAAAAGGCCCAAGGTCCTGAAATACCAGGTTGCCATGTTTAGACTCTTAGTTATTGATGAAAGTTCTCTAAAACTGCTTACAATGAGAAATCCATTAAAGGAACATAGTATCATAGGTATGAACAGATTTTATGTGAGAAATAAGCATAAACCCACAATGCAAACAGCGTCAGTTAGACACTCCCTTCCATACTAATCCTGCAAAACTCCAGAAATGTTCAACCACATTTGGATTACTTTTTGAAGACCCAAAATAAACAAATACAGCCCAGAAAAGAAAAACTATTTCAACAATTTATGTAGAGAAAAAAACAGAAACCATAAAGACCTATTATAAATAGAAAAATGCATCATACTTAAAATTTCCTTTCCTTTAGAGGTGTATATAGTAAAAGAATCTTTTGAAAATGCTTATTTTCAAAGTTTCAAAATAAAGCTTAATAGCACCTTCCTGAACTTCTTACATCTTGTGAAAATATATTTGAAAGAAATAGTGCCCTAGCATACAGAATATTTCTTATAATCCTTGTCAAGATTTTACAAGCAAGAAACCAGAAAGCCATCTAATTAATTATATTTAAATATTTTCTTACTTTAACAGCTTGTTACATGGAAAATTCTTTTTAATAAATTCTATACATGAACACAAGCATTTAATCTTTAGAAATAAATATTAAAATGCAGCTAATTAACATCTGCTGCTGATATTAAAAACTTACAAGGCCACCTTTAATAGGCAATACAGTAGGCACAATTAAAAAATGAGCATGGTAAAACCAGTACCATTAGAAAAATGATAATGTCCAGCCAGGGGGGTACAAGGAGCAGCCTAATTCTGACAATTGCAGACTCTGAGCTGCTCTTCTGATTAGCTGTGGGGTCTTGTTTGTCAAAACTCTTTGTATTAAACAGCCTTTTCTGTGACATGAGATATTACTGCAGTAAGGTCAGCATGGCTATTTAAAAATAATGTTTACAACCTAATTGTCCTGAATTAGCCATTTCTAAGACTGCAACTCTACACACATGAAATATTGCATTTTTTTCTTAAATAAACACACTATAAAAGTTTTGACTATGCAAAAAAAAAAATAAAGTCTTTGTAAATTATACTTGGAAAGAAAAAAACAACATAAACAAACCATACATGATTTACAGCAGTGTTCAAGGGCACTTCAACCTTCAGAGCAACTCCATGATGATTTCTTTTATTTTTGAATGGTACAGCTGTGTTTTTCTCTAGATAAAAGGACATTTTCCCATACCACAGGATAGTTCATCCCCCTTTTCTCCAACCTCATGTCTAAAGGTACATGTTGTTAGAAGTCAAGAAAGAAAACTGAAGGCGTGCATAACATTATGTCTCAAAGATCTATCTGTATATTACAGACTTCTTCAACCAGATGGTTAAACATACCAGTTTTGGCATTGGAACACAATGCAATTCAGGTCTTCATTGTTATGATGATGTTGCAGTTAATGATTACAGGTGTATAACTCAACACAAGTGCTACACTTGTGCATGGTCACATGCTTGTGTGTGTAACCCCTCAGACTATTAGTAGTCCTCACTGACTACAGCTGTTGAGGTGTTTGCTGTTAGAATACACTGAGTATATTTTATTCTTGGTTGCTGTATGGGAAGTACATGCCACAGAGTCCACATGTTAAACTACAGATCTTCACAAACTGTTCACAGCCTATTTAACTGGAGATGAACATCCAGCTAGCTACTTGTCAATGAGCATCCAAACTTCTGTTTAATATGCAAAGTGGGGCTTTGTATTACTGTTTAATTTAATGACCCTTCACTAAAACAATATTCTTTAAAAGCTTTTTTGGAAATCAGACTGTCCAGATTCTTTTGAATGGTTTTTGCCTAACAGAGGGGTTTGGTGAAGTTATGATGATGATGCTGGAAATTCTTCCTGACAACTGATTTTAAGAAACCATAAAATCTTCACCATCTTAAAGAAAACAAAAGCTGTATCGAGTCATGACCACTGCACTTAATTAAAGGGAGAGAGGAAAGCAGTGCAGGGGGAGTGGAGGCATCCCAGCTCCAAAAAAATCCAAACAAAACAAACAAACTAAAGAAACCCAAAACCTGGAATTGTGAGTGTGTGGACAGATGAATGAAAAGTGAGAAATGACAAGACACAGAGAGGTAGAAGAGAAATGCTATTAACCAGGCAAAGATCAGAGAGATGAAGGTATTGGGAACAGAGAAGGAGGCATGAACAGTGAGTTGGGAAGCAGGAGCAGATTATAGGGACAGAGAAGGATTACAGGAAAAAGGAAGAGACAGCTCAAGTTCTCTTCTTCATCTCCTCTTGCGCAGCTCCTACATCCTGCAGAAGGAACACAGCTGGCATAAGGACATTGTGGATAAAGCTGAAGCTCTCAGTGAAGCTCGTCCTGAAGCAAAGCTCCTGCTAACCCAAAAGATTTTTGGGTTGCAGGAGAGAGATACATCTCTCTCCTGCAGACCCTGTGCCTGAGGCACACTGTTTGCTGAGCTTAGAAGGCTGGGGGCAAAGGAGCTGGCACTGGGCTGTTGGCAGGATGATATCACAGAGGGATACCAGGCTCAGAGCATTGTGCACTTTCAGGATGAAAATGCATAGTGAGTAAATCCAGCAACCAGAAATACTGACCAGTCAATTGAATGAGTGCTGAGGTTTGCTGCAGACTCCTCAGTATATCCAGTTCTTTTTGGCAATGCTTCAGACCTTTTCACATGCTGACTGCAAGACCAGATACACAACAGGCTTGTCCCTGGGCAGTCCTGAACTAGGGATGGTTGCCACCTGCCCTCACAGGTGCCATAGATTAATGCTTAAAAAGACTGCTTAAACTACTCCCCCATTTCTACCCTCCCTGAGAGTACTGGACTACCCCAAGATTGCTACATATTCATTCTCCTCTAAGATATGTGATACACAACCACATTAATAAATCTCCCCTCCTCTGTAAACAAGAGTAAATCTTCAAGCTGGAAGTTAAATACAGGATTGATATTGGCTGCCCGAAGTAACAGAAGAAATTTACCTCAAACCCAGAAACTGGACAGAGGTATCCCAGTCTTGTATCTACTGCTTTATCCTCATTAAGAGATGAGTATCAACAAAGTTTTTAAGCAGTTGACTGAAACGACTTAACCCTGCATGGCAGGGTTAAGATGCCTAAAGCAGACAAATAATGGGATGCAGAAACCAAGGTATCAAACCTCAAACGAGGACACACAGGGTCTGTTTTTTCATCTGCTCATGCCTGCTTCATAAAGGTAACCTCTCCTGCCCAGCTGCCCTGCCAGCACACCATGCCCACCACTGCTGGGGAACTGAGTCCCTCCACTGAAGATGTCCCTCAGTCCCAGTTCCAGCTCATCACTGATCTGGATTGGTTTCAAGGCATTCTTTAAAAGCTAATGAAAAGGGAGGGCTGGCTGTGTTACCCCAGCCAGGACTGAATGCTGCTTTCCTCATAAATCACGAATCCAATCTTTTCTGTTGACAAGATGAGCAATATATTTCCAATAAAACTACAGACCTACTGGAGCATCTGTACGAACACAAAACATTAAATCCCATTTCTAAGATGGCAGAAATAAATCCCATGAAGCATGACATGAGGAAGGTAAAAACAAAATGTGATTTGAAATTAGTGTAGGTTAACTTGATCACAAAAATTAACACAGATCTTTGAATGATCCTGGTGTCAGTCCATGGCACAGCTAAAACGGTTTTGCTGCCTTAATTTCATACTGCGTTTGAAACGTATCTGGAATTTCAAGTTCCCAATTCCTCAGCTGACAGAAATGGCTTCTGAGATGATTTTCACATTCTGGGAACAGATTTTTACCCTTAAATTAGCCATGTGTACTCTCAGACTTAACATTTTGTCTTGAAATAAAACAGCAGCGATAATTGTTAATTTAAGACCCCACACAATGCAAATTTATGTTCTGGAGCCAAATATGCTGATTGGAAACAGATGAACATGAAATGCCTTTTACTGAGCAGAATTAAAACTAAGTATTAGTGAAATGTGTTGCTAATTTGACACATGACACATCAGACATTGATTACTGATTTTTTTCTTTGCTACAATGAAATAGCAGGTGCCCTATTAATCTTTCAAGAATTGTACAACCGTTGTTATGAAGTGCCACATGTTCAGCTCCTGCCCCCTCCTGCCCTCATGGGTTTCAGCTGGCTTACTTGCACTCACCAAGGATGAAGCTACTCTTTCCATTATTCCTGACACCTTTTGTTTTGGAGCTTTAGTGACAAAAATAAAGATTTCAAGCTTTAATGCTCATCTTCTGCTCAGACCTTGAGATCAAGCCCAGAATGTTGTGAATGAACTTGTGACTGAGGACTGGAAAAAAGGACCCCAGCTTTTAAAATGGGCAGGAAAGAGGATACAGGGAACTATCAGCAGCCAGGCTCACCTTCCTCTCTGGAAAGGTGATGGAGTGGATCACTCTGGAGGCCATCTCTATCCACATGGATGACAGGAAGGCGCTCAGGAGTACCAGTTTATTACCTCACTAGTATCAGCTTAGTACCTCACTAAAGGTAAATCATGCTTGACCAACTCGATTGCCTTCTGTGATAAAACAACTACCTGGATGCCTGAGGGGAGAGCAGTGGATACTGCCTATCTTGACTTCAGCAAGGCTTTTGACCCTGTCTTTCACAACACTCTCTTAGGCAAACTCAGGAAATGTGGGCTGGATGTCTGGACAATCAGGTGGATTGAAAATGGCCTAAACAGCAGATCCCAAGGGTCATAGCCAGTGGGACAGGGTCTAGTCAGAGGCCTGTCACCAGTGGTGTCCCCCAGAGCTCTATACTGATCCCACTATTGCTTAACTTGTTCATCAGTGATTTGGATGAAGGGGCAAATGCCTCAGCAAGTTCACTGATGACACCCAGCTAGGGAGCAGTGGTCCATTCCTCAGAGGGATGTGTGGCCCTACAGAGGGACCTTGACAGTTTGGAGAGATGGGCAGAGAGGAATCTTCTGAAGCCTAACGAGGGCAAATGCAGGGTCCTGCACCTGGGGAGGAACAATTGCATGCACAGGCTGGGGACCAACCTGTCAGAGAGCAGCTCTGCAGAGAAGGACCTGGGGGTGCTGGTGGACAATATCTGTCCATGAGCCTGCAGTGCCCTGGTGGCCAAAAAGACCAATGGTGTCCTGGGCTGCACTAGGAAGGGCATTGCCAGCAGGCTGAGGGAGGTGATCCTGCCCCTCTTCTCAGCCCTGGTGAGGCCACATCTGGAGTGCTGTGTGCAGCTCTGGGCTCCTCAGGACAACAGAGACGTGGAGCTCCTGGACTGGATCCAGTAGAGGACCAAAGATTATTTAAAGTCAGGAGCATCTCTCTTACGAGGAAAGGCTGAGGGAGTCAGGCCTGTTCAGCCTTGAGAAGAGACTACTGAGAGGAGACCTCATCAATGTCTATCAGTATCTGAAGGGAGAATGCCAAGAGGATGGATCCAGGCTCTTCTCAGAGATGCCAAGCAATAGAACAAGAGGCAACAGGCAGAATATGATCCACAGAAAGTTCCACCTGAATATGAGGAAGAATTTCTTCACTGAGCACTGGAACAGATTACCCAGAAGGGCTGTAGAGTCTCCCTCACTGGAGATATTCAAGAGCTGTCTGTACAAAATTCTGTACCATGTACTTTAGGATGACACTGGTTAAGCAGGGAGGTTGGACCAGATGACCCACTATGGTCCCTTCCAACCTCACCCATTCTTGATTCTGTGTGACTCAGTATTTGGAAAGTAGTAGTAATAACCAAATAAGTAACAGAAAGCTCTGAAGTACTGAAGCCACCAGTACTCTTTTGCACTGCAGGCCTCTGTTACAAAAAGCTAATGCAATCTACTGAATGGAAAAACAGTAAACAAAGTACAGGCTGGGAATAAAGGATGGTAAAAAGCCTGGGACTACTGGAATACTACCAAAAAGGAGCCAGGTAAGTAACAGAAATAAATAGAAAGCTCTGGAGGACTAAGGCACTTGCACTGGAGGTCTCCATCGTAAAAAGCTAAAACAAATTTACTGAATGCAGTGACTGTAACCAAAGTACAGGTTGGGAATAAAGGGTGAGAAAAAGCCTGGAACTACTGGAGTACTTGCAAAAAGGATTCTACAACACTGACACATACATGGCTGTATGACTGAGGCCGAGAAGAGAAGAGAAAGTCTCAATCTTTCTGAAATGGCATTCAACTATATACTTGCAACTAATGAATCTGACAACCCAATCAACTAGTAAAGGTGCAGGAAGAGAAACTCATTATCACAACAGACCTCCCGAGACAGCAGAGGAGGACATAGTAAAATCATTCTGGAATTGCTCTCCTTTTATCAACCCCTGGGGAAAAAAATGTGCATTTTAATTCAAAAAGGTACCTGTAAAAGCAGAATGCCAAACTCTTGTCCACACTCCGAACAGGGGAATGTAGTGCTCCAGAGGATTCTGAAAAAAGAAGACAAGAAAAGAATATAAGAAAAAGGCATTAAAAAACCCCAAACCACAACATAGCAGTAACACTGCAGGTGCATGCATGCCAGTGTTGAAGGTCATGGAAACAGGACACCAAGGCCAGTCCATGCCAGGAGAAGGGAGGGGAAGAAGTGCAAGGCAGCCACAACAGCAGTCAAGAATATTTCACATGAAAGGTGAGATAAATGATGACATCAGTGTGGCTGAAGCCTGTGAGCTGTGTAATAATAACAACTAATTAAAAGGTCATTAGGGAAGTCTCAGAACACAAGCCTGCACATGACGCAGTATCTGATGTGCAAGATGAAATGATCTGTGCTGGGAATCAATGAATAAATGCAAACAAAGGCAAAATGTCAAAATGCAATTTTTAATTCACTGATGAAGGACAACAAAAAATTGTGCCTTTTAAGTTCTTGTTACAGATAAACAATCCCTTTTGTTGTGTTCTTGTCTACTTCCCAATAAAGAAGAGAGAAAATACTGCAAAGAAAAAACCACAACTCTGTTTCTATGATAAAAAATTTGTAGGGCATGGAATCAATGTCAGTTACTTTACAAGTAACTGAGGGAAAATATCAATATGTAAATGTTAGTGTTATTTCAGGGCAGCTGTTAGTTGATTTTGACATGAATATATGGAATGTACAGTGATGATCTGTTTTCCCATACTCAAAGTTAAGGTCAAAGAGCAAAATATTTGTGTGCTCAAAAACCCTCCACACCTCCCTTGCTGGGAGGGATGACAGGATATGTTCCAAGCTAACAATAAAAACCAAAAATATCTACTCTTTAGTTTTTATATGTCTATATGTAAAATTTTTGCCTTTTCTTCTTAGTCTCTTTCCCTTTCCTAAAACATTTATTTTAGACAACACTTTTAAAAATTATACCAATATTGTATTTACAAAACAGTACTCCTGTCTAGTCAATCAATACATCTTTCATTTCATATGAAACACCTCCTTTTTCTCCACAAAATTATTAGCTAGTTTTTGGAGTTTTAAACCAGTTATTAAAGTCCACACATAAAAAAAGAATCCAAACCTTTGTATTTTGTGTCACCTGACACAAATATGATTGCAAATATCTTCACAATAAATTGCCTGACAGAAAAGCACATAATTTTAAAATTTTGAGATAACATTCCTGTAATTAAGCATTTGTGTATGCAATAGGTCAGGGAAAAATAAATCAGTGTATTTCTTTGGGAGGAAAACATCTCTGCTGCGGGATGTAGCTTTCTACACATCTTTTTATGTGGAAAAAAGGCAGTGATGGAGGAAGGGGAGAAGCAGTTTTCCTCTCGGCTGTGAGGCTGGTGACAGCCAGCAGAAGGGCAGAAGTGCCAAACTGAGGAAGACCCATTATCACAATGGCTTTTAAGAGAGCCCCAGAACACAGTTACCACATAAGTGCATGCACAGAAGAGTTTCTTCTTCCTGTACCAACAAGTATACACTTTTACTTCCTAAATGATACAAGTATATCAACATAATAACTCACATACACGTGGTTTATTTCAATAGTAGTAATTCAAACAGACACATTTATGATATGAATGTCAGTGTGAACTATATAGTGGACTATGTTGTTGTTTAGTGACCACCAGTGTACACTATGTTAAGAATATATAGCCTACTTTATCTTCTAAGTGCTAGAAAGAAGTCACAGTAATAAAAAATGTAAGTATTAATACTGAAGTAGTTCTTGTACAGTGAGTTGCCATAATCCTCTGGTGCCACAATACACATGCTGCACCAGGTCTCAAGGATTTCCCAAGAGGGTATTCATTAAACCGTGAAACCACCAGGAAAGCACACACCACATGGGCTTCACTAAGCTTGGCTCTGGACCCAGGACAGAAAAGACTGAAGAAGATATTCATATAAAACTCAATCAGGTGCATGTTCTTTGGAGCTTTTAGTGCAGGGCTGGTTTCATCATTCATGCTACAGAACAAAACCCCAACTATTTAGCATCTGCAACAGCAGTGTGCACTGACAAAACTGTCAATGGATAAAGCTTATAGAGTAATGTGGAGGCAGACCAAGTTCTGAACTAAGTTACAGACTGTATAAGTTCTTCAGTGTAACACAAAATATTCTCATGACTACACGTCTCACTCATGAGACTGTGAAGCAGCAGTGTGGACAATCCTCTGTGAGGACTCATGTCTCTGCCAGCAGGACAGCAAATCCTCAGACAGGCAGCACTGGTAGATGCAGGATGGACAGCCCAAGGCAGAACCAACTGCCCTGTTTAAACAGATGAACTGTTCTGGTAATAAATGTCCAGTAGCACTTTATCAGTCCAAGATAGTGCCCTTCAGCAACACATTTCAGACAAATCTCTTAATCAACACAACACCCTTAGCACAGCTGAGAAGGGCCACATATACCACAGTGAGTATTTTTAAACATTAACACAGAACTGCAATAAAAAGTAGAGAAAATGAAGAATATAGCATAAATTTCAGTAAAATTTATGAGCAAGGACTTATAAGGACAGCTAAAAGCACCAGATCTCCAATTTAATACACTGTTTAGCATAAGAAGTGTCACATGAATATTTTTCAAGTTCTAATTACTCATGCAAGTGCAATTCCTATATGTTTAGCAAGCACCATGGCATACCCCTGCTACCAAATTTTGGTTACTCCAGCTACCATTTCTCTGTAGCTTTTTTCTCTATAGAATGCCACACTCATTCAAATTTCTCTCCAAAAAATCCTTCTGGAATGCTTAGAAAAACAGTCCACAATGGCTGGGCAGCTGGCATACTGCAATGGCTCATTATCCTAATTTTAATAGGAAATCTCTTATCTGCTGGTGAAATCAAGGTCAAGTGGAAAATTTTAACAACCAATATGGGGAGATCTGTGCATCTTAAAATTAAGTTTGCAACTAGATAAATTGTAAACATTTTTACTGTTTTTAAGAAATGTATTTTTTTGACCATTTGGTAAGCAAAAGGATATGCAGATTGTTCAGGAAGGAGCAATGCTCCTTTTCAAGACAGACTGACTGACTTGGGACCAGCCACACACAGGCTGGGTGCAGGCAGGACAGAAACTCTACTGCTATTTGTGGTGCCAGGCCACTCCAGTAATACAACACATTTAGAAGACTCACTAAATAATAACTTCATAATGAGGTTGGGACCTTTAGAACTAAGAGTCATTGAAACGAGAACATAACATACAAAACCAAAGAAAACTCCACCTTGTTCCACCAGTGATCCCTTTAGCTGATCCCTTGCCAGTTCAATATTCTTACAATAAAAAGCACCCATGATGTGAGAAAAACAAATCTCAGAGTCCTGTGACTGGCATTGCATATTCAAAATTTTAAAATCCCAAAGGAAGGAATGACCAAAGCGTTTGCTACGTAAGCAAGAGCCCAGTGAGGATTTTAAAATGGAGAAAGAGGCCAGCCTAACATCTGGATTTCTCATTTGAGATACATCTGAAGAATGGAAGAGACATCTGTCCTTGGATATTATCAGCAGAGGGACATATCTCATAACAAATTCTCAAAGGCATTGTCAAGGATGTATCTTCTTCAGCATCTCTTAACTCAAAAGCAGGGTGTGCCCCGTGCCTGGGGTAAGCATGCAGGCACTGTAGTGAGGATTCAGGGAGTGAAGCTGATTTTTCCCATTTTTACTTGCTGGAAATCGGGGAGTTTGCTTCCTCAGCCTGGCTCCTCTTTAGACAACCACAACCTGAGAACTGCCAAAGCTTATCTCTGTTTAATCTCAGTGATATGAACCTTAAGAAGAATAATTAAAGCAAAGACTGTTTTGCCTTGCTGATGGAAACTGAACTGAAAGAAAAATGGAATGAAATTATTATAAAACAATTTTCAGATAGGCCACATCATGCCAACTAAATGCATCTTATGAAAAGCTAAAATATTTTTATCTAAATATACTTGCTATAGCTGCTCTGCTTTTTGCCTTCATGCAGGTTCAGAGTAGTCTCATCCTTGAACATTAAAATCATAGAAATACCACAACAGGAAAAGTGAAAACCACACATGAAACTTTATTTGGACTACGTGGATGACAACAAATCTTAATTAGGAGACCACACACTGACATGTGCAGACACACAGAAAGGAATGCTCTGTGGCCAAGCTGGCCAACCTGTAAATGAGTGGAGAGGGAGCTTGAAGCTGCTGCCCATGCTCTACTGAGGAGAACACAGTGTATTAATATAGCAGGAGATGGGAACAAGTTGCACAACATAGAAAAGCTTACTTCTGACATGTTTCCCATAAGTGAAAAAAAAATTACTTCAAAACACCTCCTAAAAATATTTCTTTGCAAAAATATTAATCTGGTAAGATTAATATATACAGATTAAATATTTGTCTAGCTTTTTTGAAAAAAATACCATAATAGAGGGGATAAACGAAACAAAACAAACCCCAAACAATCAAGGCAGTGACACAGCCATAAAAGAAAAATGGAAATGTCTAAGACAATGAAATTCAATTCATCACTGACCTTTGCCTGAATGAAACATTGGGAAATCTTGCTGGCTTTGGTGACTGCCAGCAAAAGGTGATTTAAAAAGCCTGGTGGTGTATACGAAATGTTCATATCTGGATGTGTCAGTGATCTTGCTCAGAAAGTGTACCTGGTATTTCCCATAATGGAATCCTCTATTTCTTCACTTGCATAGTGGTTTTTCTTTGTTGATCTCAAAGAGGGTTGATGATCTCAAAGGTCTTTTCCAACCTAGTTCATTCTGTGATTCTGTATTTTGTTGACTTTTTTTTTTTTAATGAGTCTCACATAATTATGATTCACAAATATAGCAGGTAGCCTCTCATTCTGAGAGTTAACATTGAACAGATTTTTAAACAAATATAATTTTATTCAGTACTGCCTAATCTACCAAAAAAGAAAACAAATTTTTAAAATAAAAACTGAAGTTGGAGAGGTGTAACTGGAGCACATTAGAAGCTTACTAACTTTCCCAAGAGTTAGTCCATGTTATAGATATAAAAACGTTTTTATAAACAGATATACTTTTTTCATAATTTTTACCAAAAAAAGTAAGATGAATTCAGGTACTGAAAAAGCTAGGCTTGTACTTTCATGGAAATGCTTCATTTAGCCTAAATTCAGAGATTATGTGCATACTTTCAAGAGGTACTTAGCATCCAAAAGTCAAACTGTGACCATGAAATAGATGTTTGGTGTCTGTGGAGACCAAATTTAGCAAATCAATTTGGAATGTACAAAGTTGAAGACTGCCTTTTGAAATATTAGACTTTGTGCACTTCTGCTACATGAAGAAGGCACTATGCAAGTGGAAGGAATATAGTCCATTCCTCCTCATACCCCTGGCCCATCACCCTTGGCAGCAGATCATACACATCTATTATTAACACCTTTTGCTGAAGAGGAGGAGATGAAAATAGGACTTAGCTGCATATGTGCTGAAAGTACCAAAAGGGGATTCTTGCTTCCTGTCTACAAAAGAATCCCTTTGATTTTCATGCAGTTACCTAATTAAATTTCACCATGCATATTAAGTTTTCGGATGTCTAGCTATTTTATGCTCAGCCCCAAATCAAAAGAGAACACATTCATAAAGGACCCTTTCATTAAAAGAAACAAACCCAAAAACTAAGATAACATTTGTTGTACCTAAAGATATCCCCCACTCTAGTTGTTTCCTCAGTTCAACCAAGGAGAAGAGATCATGCATATAACTCCTAACTAGGTCACAAACTCTACCTTTCTAATATTTTATTCATGCACCTTGTAAAGTGATGCACATTATTCCAAGTTCCAAGAGGAGCATCATGCTATGAGCAACAGCTCTTCATGAGTGCTTCAATATTGTGTTGGGATTACATTATTTTAGGGATGGAGAGACAGATCCAATTTCTTCAGTCAGTGAGAAATAACAACATAAAATCAAGTTGTCAATTTCTTGACATACTATTTGCTTTAACTTATACTCAATAGTTCTTTGATGAGTTGGTGGATTACTCTAAAGGAATTCTCAAATATGCTTGTAAGAAGAAAATGCATTGTCCAAAGTCTGAATTAGCCATGCAACATTTATACATATATTAGACAACATGTAATGGTCAAAATGTTTTTAGAACATATATATATATACAGTGTAACTGTGTGTGACTTTTCAGCTGGGAGATAGTGGATATCTTAAAAAATTACATGAGAATTCATCAAGTGCCACAGCTCTCTGCTCATTCACCTGGGTGTTTAAGCATGTCTGATCCTGCTTCTTAGGATCGTTACAATCTGATGTCTTCTTTCAGGCCAGTATTTGTTACACCTGATTCACTAAGATTCAGAAATTCTATCTTGAAATTTTCCTTTTTCTCCCCTAGGTAGAAAATGTTGGTTATCTACACCACACTCAGTGCTGCTGAGAAAGACAAGGGCCTTTGCAGAGGTTAAAAGCAGGCTCTGGGCACTGAGCCAGCCTCCAAATGTTCTTTGCCCTGCTAACTGTGTTTAGATTTGCTGTAAGAGTATACACTATCTGGATAGAAACTCTTGAAATACCAGGGGCAACCTAATATAAAAAAATAGGGAAGCAGCAGAAGTAAACTATTTAAGAGCCATTTTTCCACTTCATTTGCTAACAGAATATGACTTACACATAGATACTGGACCAGGAGTAGCATATGCCTTTTTGGTTTGGATGTCTGCATTTGACTGCAGAATATTTAATTTCATACTGGACAACACATTTTAAGTTCTTCACAAAAAAAAGTCAGGATCAAGTCTTGCTGGATGGGTACAGTTGTAAAAATGAACATCATGAGAGATAAAAGAACTGAGTTATGAATTAACAGTTGCTTTTTTTTCTTTTCTACTATCATACATAGATTTTGGTGACATCATATTCCATGCAAGCACTTGAAAATGCTACTGTTTTGGAGATGTCATGCGAAAAGGTTGAAAAAGGAAAGAAATTAAGGTCAGTTGACATGAAAAGAGAAACCAGTCTCAGGGTACTCATGGGATGCAGCACAGAAAAGAGTTTTTCCTGTAGACATGCTGCCTGGAACAGCACAGGCTGCCCAGTGCCAGACCCATGTTCACCCACCAGAGCCAATTGAGGAGCTGGAGTGTAGGAGGAGAGGGTGAGGGCACTGTGTTAGCTCAGTCATGAAATGAAAAGAGAGAGCTACAGGAAGCCCTTCTGCTATCTGCTCCTGCCTGCTGGGAGGGGACACACTCTGTCCTCAAAGGTGCACAGAGAGGAAGAGGAATACTGACCAGAACTGCAATATGGGATGTTACAGCCTTATACAGGGGAGAAAACTTTTTATTTTCAGGGAAATGAAGCACTGAAACAGAAGTCCAGAGAGTCTGCTGGACTTTCATCCTTGGAGATGCTCAAAAGAGTCCTGTGCATGGCCCTGAGCAACCTAATCAGATGAGACTCAGGTTGGTCAGCAGGATGGACTAGGTGACCTCTGCAAGTCCCCTCCAACCTATAGGATTCTCTGATCTCATCTTGCCACCTCTGTTTCAGTGGTGCCAAAAATCAAGTGTTCCTTTGTCTCACCCTCGCCTCAGCAGCAGATGATCCAGACACAGAAGACAGAGTAATAAATAAGTACATGTTTAAATTCATCACCATCTATATCCACTTCTTTCTACTTCTCCATGCTTGAAAGAGTGGAATATTTGCTTCTCAGTATGCACTGGGCATTTCCTCTGCTCTTTTGCTTTTTACATCTCTCGGTGATTTACTTGCCAACAGCGCACAAAACAGGACTTGAGAAAAATCAAGAAAACATGAGGAAGAGAACAAGAACCACACAGAGAAAGAAAAGCATCACCTCTTCCTTTTTAGCAGCAGGCACCTGTAATTTATTCAGCAAGGCAGCGACTTAACAGGCAGTGCTGTGCAGGACTGCATTGTGTACAGCATTAAGGAATCAGTTCAGTAAAGGGGGTGAGAAGGATAAAAAGCTGCTAATGCCAGTGTTTAACTGTCAGTAGAGGCTAAACAGAGGGCTGAGGGGCTGTGCCATTCTGGGCAAGCCTGGCTGTCATGCTGAAAACATGCCCCAAATTCCCTGTATTGGTGATATGCAGGTACACACAGGGACACACATGATATACTGGGACAAAATCAAGTGACAGGTATAACAAATGCTGCTATTTAGAAACTGTCTAATCAAAGGAGATGTTCTGATGCCCCAAAACATGTATTAGGCAGCGAAATTGCTGAAAGTACTCCATAAAGTTCTGTGGTACATACCACATGGACCGAACTAACTAGGGCAATAATGACCTGATCTGCTCCTTGCAGCTCACAGAAGACCACATTGAGGCAAAACTGTGCAATGATTTTGTCAAAAGAAAATAGAAGATATGTAAGCAATATTGGGTTAGGCTGTTCAACTCTCCCCAGTGTTTCTGCCAAAAGTACAAGCAAGAACATACCAGTATTTGCAGTCATACAACTCAGTACCGGTATTCCCGGCTGACACTGAGCAACAGTGATCACTGAATTATTTTTTTCTGTTTAGTGAAAGTAAATAATAGCATTATTAGAGACTGACAGAGGACAAATAAACTAAAGCAACTCAGCAAACCCACACAAAACCTGGGTAATTAAACTCCCATTTTTCACAGTAAGGATGCCTGGAATCTCAACACTGCAAAACATGTGACACTTCCCCCATTCAATTTTCCTTAAATCAGCTCTTTTTCTTCACTATCCCCACCAAACACAAACTACATTTTGAAAGGATCCATTTTAAGAGATAAGCCCAACCCTCTGGTACTTTGTCACATGGTTCCCAGGAAATGCTGCTGGGAGTCATTAAAGAAGCAAGTACTCAGTGCATTCTCATCTTAAAGGTGTTCAGTGCAAGACTCAGAGCCTGGATTCACAGCTATCTTATCTGCTAGTTACTAATGCAGAAAAGCAAACTTTGTGTTCATCACCAGTGAACCTTCGAATGGCTTTGCACTGCAAATGCTGTCCACACTGGATGTAAGTCATGACACTACAAATGTAGTTCATGGTTGGTGAGGTTTTCAGCCAGTGTCTCTGCGCTGCCAACAGTCTCTTCTTCAGTTCATTTTGTCATCTTATTGTCTATGCTGTCATTATCCAATCTGAATATTACACCAGCATACCAGGAACCTGCTACAAAGGAGTATTTATGAGAGTGGAAATGTTTTACTTTAAATATTTCCTATGAAAGAATAAATGCATACAGCTCCCACCTCTGCATCTTTGTCTTCAGGATCCAAGCATTATTAACAACTCTTTTGATAAGCAAACTATTATTGTTTTACACAATAAAAGATGGTGCTAAGGATTAATAATATATATGTGCTGTTTAATAATTTCAAAATGAACAACTTACTTGCACTTATAATCTATACCTCAGCTACAAAGACAGCACAGCTGCCCTCCATTAGTCACCATAATCACCTTGGTTTCATTCTACAATCTCTCCACCAAAGCTCACGGTAAAGAAATGCACAACCAACGTAAACTGCATCACTTCTGAATCACTGCTTTGTGAGTTATGGGAATGCCATAGCAGCCACAACGTATTAACTGCAAAACACTACACCTATCCCAAATTCTCCTTCAGCAAACTGCATACCTGGTGGGACCAATCACCAGAGCAGCGATAGGTGAGAGGCAGCCAAAGAATAGCCTGCCTTTTCCTGCCCTTTCAGCTAGCCAAGATGCTGGTGGATAGCTCACCTGTTGGATGAAAGCAGCTTAGAGTAGGATCATCCAGGGAAGGGGCAGTGTTACAACAGCTCTCAGCACAGCCAACAGCTGCAGTGCTTGCTTTGCAGAGGTGCTCGCTGCTGTGACAAACTCTGGAGCAGGTCCTGGGAAGCAGGAGCAGAGAGGAGCAGAACAGCCCAGCCCAGCAGATGCAGAGGGCACTGCTTGCACTGCAGGCCAGCTCCTGTTCCCCTGTCTGACAATGGCCAATCTCTTTGTCCCTTGGCAGTTCTGGGAACAGAATATTTTCTTGTGAAATTCCAACACTGTTTTAATGCTACCATTATTAGCATTGTCTTCAGACAATAAAATGTTCTGTCGCAGTGGCTGTGAGCTCGAAGCATTGAATACACACTGAGTCACCCCACATTAACTTAAATAGCACAACTGTGTGAACACATGTTCTTCAGTTAAATCTACACACACTCAAAAGTAAAAATAAGCAGATCTCCAAGGAAGAACTCGCTTTCTACACAATGCAAAAGAACCCTCGCTGTGTGCTTCCACAACCTCAACAAACATGTGGCAAAAGGCTTAGTATGACTACTTCTATTTTTCGATCTGGTACTAGATGAGTATACAAAGCCACCCCCAAAGAGTTATGTAATTAAAAAATGTGTGTGACTAAACCTGGCTTTCTCTATCCCAGGACCTCCACAACACAAGCAGAGGTGGTACCCATAAGCAACAACTGTGCACCACGATGCCAACACAGAGCAGCTTCTGTCCCCCTTCTTTCCCTTCAAATCAGAACAGCACCTCTGAAGAAGAATAATTGCTCAGATGCTTTCTCACTATCTGTAATAATACCCCCCTCATGTCATGTTCAGTCCCACTGAGAGGAGATGATACCCAGAAAATTTCAAGGTGGAGCACAGGGAGAGTCTACGGCCCAGACATCTGCTCTTATCACAGGACTTGCTGTGCTGCCAATTCACCACGTACTGCTGATACCAAAGCACATAAAACCAAAGCAAACAACTGTCTGTGTTCAGACCTGTCTGTGCTTCTGCCCCTTAACTAAACCATCACTAGGAATAGAAACTGCATAAAGTAAGAGATTCTGTACTTTGAAATGAAACTACAGGAGGCACAGAAGGCTAAAATGAGCACACTAGTTTTTTGCTTTACACCTCTGAAACCATCCAGCACAGTGTTCCTCACACCAAAGCTGCACAGCTGCCTAGAGGCACATTATTTTACACTTCCTAAAACAAAACCTCCTACATCTAAGAGTTCTAACACACAACCTGATATATTCCAACCAAGTATCATAATTTTAAAAGGATTTTGCTGTCGTGCATGCTCAAAATATTGGGCACTTGAACAACTGTCCTGCCTGATAGGGCATGACTTCAGTATGATATGAATTCAAAAATAAAGCATTCAAACCACCAAAGATACCTTAATTCCCTTTCTCTAGGAGGAGCTCTGATGTGCACATCTGAAGGTCCTGTCCTTGCCTTACTTCTTGCAGGAACTTCTCTCTCTTCCTGTCCAGTAATTCCTTGTGGAGAAGAACTAGGGAAAGGAAGTCCTCAGCTGCCTGGCAGCTTTAAGCCCAAGATAGAAAACACAAGTAAACAATACAGCACGCAAAAGTGTTCAAGGGAAGATCTAGCTATAGGAAAAATAATACTAATAAAAAGCCCTCTTTTTTTACCATAGAGTATATGCGAGGGGAACATAGTTTCACAACTCCCCTAAATTTTCAATTTCTCCCTCTCTACCTCCAGCAATAGTGTCTACCATAAAGAAAAGCTGCTTTCTAGCCTAACTGTGAGGAAAGCTGTGGACCATAACTTCTTACATATGCAGAATGCTTAAAAATCTGAAGAAACAATTTTTTTTTTATCCCCATATTTGAATCCTTAATTTCTGCAATTGCCTGTACAGAACAATGAATAACATTAGATAAACAGCCAGCAGTCTTAAACCTCATTTAAGCCCATATTGGAGCTGTCTGGGAGGAGCTGGCAGCTGGCCATCTTGCCAGGGACCAAGGTGATAGGACACACTATCTTTTGGAGCTGCTTTTATCCCACACTGCTTTCCCCTTTTATCCCTGGCAGGTGTCTTGTGCACCTGTGCAATGCAAGCCTGGTTATCTCTGCCAGCCCAAAAGAGCACAGCACAGCCCAGCCCAGGGGTCCCTCCCAGGGGCTGGCTGAATGACAGACAAAACAACAGTGTGCCCTTGTCCAAAACATTTGCTTGTGTGCTGCAGGTTTTGTGACTGCTGGGCCTCCCTTGGGTCCCCGTGGCACAGTTCATGTGGCCAGCAGAGTCAACAGCTTCCCCAGTGCTCTCTCCTTCACCCAACAGCAACAAAATGCAACATGCCCTGTGCATGGAACAGCAATGCCAGAGATACTTGGGACACCACAACCTGGTGAAGAAGGGCAGCACACTACTGTCACCTAACACTGATGAAAGCTTATCACAGTCACTGAGGAAACTAATGACTTCAAGCTCATGGGCATAGGGGAAGGAGTAGGGATGAGAGAAAATTGTAGATGTTTGCTCCCAGGTCCCTCCTGGCCTTAAGTTTATGCTCTTGCATGGATTTCCTTCCCTCAGATGAGGCCATTGAAAGCCTTGCAGGTCATGGTCGGGCTGGTGTCACCCTTGCATGTGACAGTCCTCTCTCTTCCAGATTAGACAAGGGGGCCAGAAACAACAACTCCAGTACTGAATACAACTAGCACAAATTACAAAGTAGCATGGGGACTGGGGGAAGTGTTAACACAGTATTCCTGAGCTCAAGTTTTCACTGTTCTTGCACCACTACCACAAAGGGAAGGGAGGGAGGTTTCTGGGGCAGGTTATTATGACAGCCCTGCACTGCCCTGCACCAAGACTGCCTAAATGGCAAAGTGCAGCACGTTTAGCTGAGGGCTAACTCCTGTAAGCCACTGCTGCTTATGTGGAATCGAGATGGATATTTTTAATCACACTTCCTAACTGTTGGCATTTTCCTAACAGCTGCCAAGCAGGTGAATCCTTCAAACAATACTACACAAAAACTACATAAACCCTCAAAATTTCAGGTCAGACAATTGTCTCTTCTGCTTCGCACCCCAGACATTCCAAACAAGGAGAGATGTGCAGTGCACAGGGGTAGTCTTCCAGAAAGCTGACTTTCTGGGGCTTACAGCTTATCCTCTGTAGCTCCTGGAAGGCTTATACTTCAACCATGTGAAAATGTTATCACTTATTATTACACTATATTTCATGCTCAATATTTATGCCCTTTTCTCCAGTGCCAAAAGCTCACGTTGATACCTTAAACTTTACTGTGCAAATGCAAGACTTCTATTTTTGGGATGCTTTTTTATTTTTTTCCTTTTCTTTCTTGCTCCTCCTCTCTCAGACATGAAGGCAAGCTTTAAGATTTATTCAAAATTACAAGAGCAATGCAATCTTGGAGAAAAAAAATCTAAGATGACAAAATACCCTGAGCATTAAAATATATTAAAAACACCAATTTTTTTTTTATTTCACACATTCAATCCTAGAGTGATTTTTATTAGCCTACAGAACATTAAAGCCTTGTAAAGTCAGATTTACAACAGAACTTGAAACAGCCCCATCTATAGCCTATGAAGTGCTGTTATAACACAAATTCTAAGTGTCAAACTTTAGTGAATTATGTAACTCAGCACTTCCCCTCTTTTTTAGCTATAATCTTATATGAAAGATTATCACAAAAACTGCATGACCTTGTGCTGTAAATATCTCATTATTTAATTTATCTTACAGCTGTTATGAAAGTAAAAGTGACAAACCAAAATTGCAGATTTTGTGAACTGTTTTGAAAACTTGAATTTCATTATAAGCTCTGGATTAAAATACACAGATAAAAGCAAAAGGATAAGATAAAACAGGAATGAGTAGGTAGATCAAAAATCAGGTTTTTAAGTTTTATCTTGTAAAATGTATGGTAGGCAATAGCCAACAAGAAATATCTGCCAAAATCACCAATTTGGGCAGTATTTAAAATAAAGAACTGCATATTCCTTTTAAGATTCTCTTAGTTTTTTGTAATTGCTGCAGGACTTCAGCACAAACATAGAGTACTCTGATTTTTGGGCATAATCTTTGGGTAAATCTTTTTTGTTTTTTTTCTCAGTAGCTTGAAAAAATAAAATTTAACAAGTATGAACATTTATCTAATTACCACAGTTCACAAAGTGAACAACTACTTCTCTTTCTAAAGAAATTTATGTCAGTAAATATGTCAGACTTACATGCATAAATACGTGCATTTCTCTTGAAGTACATAAAAGCACAGTAACTTGGAGTAAAAACCACACAAAATTGCTAAATAAATCTGTTAGTGCTACATTTTCAGTGAAGCATCACATTCAATCAACATTACACCTTTTTCATGTGATATCATGCATGCACTCGAAAGATAAATATATACCATGCTGATAGTAAAAACTTCCATACACAATCATGGTTTTTTTCCATTACCTTACTAATCCTTATAAAACTGCTTTTTTTCCCCACTTGAATTCAGTTATATTCTTTCATTCATCAGCAGTAGAAAACAAGTAACTGAAATGTCAAATGTCACCATTAATACCAGAGTTGCAGGAGAAAGCTTAAAACCTGAAGAGATAATTGGGATTATAGAATCATTAAGGTTAGAAAAGGCCTCTAAGATCATTGAGCCCAATCTTTAACCTAGCACCACATTTATCACTAAGCCATATCTCCATGTGCCACATCCACACACCACACTTCCAGGCATGGTGATTCCACCATTCTGCTCTGGACAGCCTGTTCCAATGCTTGACCACCCTTTCAGTGAAGAAACTTTCCTTATATCCAATCTAAACCCCCAGGGTGGCAACTTGGGGCTGTTTCTTCTTGTCTTTTTACTTGGAAGAAGAGACTGAGCCCCAGCTCATCACAAGCTTCTTTCAGACAATTGTAGAGAGCAATGAGGTCTCCCCCTGAGCCTCCTTTTCTCCAGGCTAAACAACCCCAAATCCCTCAGCCACTCATCACATTGTGGCTCCAGACTCCTTATCAGCTCCATTCCCCTTCTCTGGATACACTAATTGGAAATACATACTTTTTTTAACATTACTTCTATCTATGTAGGTGTGAGTGTGTTTACAGTATTTATTTATATATTTTCTTCTGAATGCCAGAAAAATAAAAGCTTTCCTGCCCAGCATGGTTCTCCATCTCTTGCAGAGAAGGATGAAGATCTTAAGCAAAATGTTATTGTTTACAATGCAAAGTATTTTATGAACAGTAAACAGAATCTACCTCATGGATGGAGGAGATAAGAGTAAGTTGAAAATGTCAGAAATATTGTCAGAGAGTGAAGCTATTCATTAAAGATGTTATTTAGTTCCTAGATTAAAATATTGAAGAATAGAGAATCACCATCCACCCCAGTCACTCAGATTCAGAGAGAGGAGAAAAAAATCACTTCTAGACTAACAAAAACTACAGGATATCAAATGTAGTCATCACATCTTATGAAAACTTTTCATATTTTCCTCATGATGCAAATGAAATCTCCTTCTCCTCCCCACAAAACCTTCTCTTTCAAGTCATTTTTTGGATTAGCTCCAGGGGAAGGGAGAAGCACAGATGAGCTAAAACGAGTAACCCAACTTATCAAACACACTGCAAGGCTGGATGCATATGGAAATGAAATATATTCACAAGCAGATAGACTAGATATGTCAGTATGTTTTTGCCATCTCTGATATAAAAATAGGTGTCAGCAAAAACGCAGTATAAATTCTTGCAAGCCCCTGCAGGAATGCTGCTGTTTTCCTCTGGATGGTTCAACCAGCACAATCACTCAGAAACTTCTCATAATTAAGGAAAAAAAAAGGGGTGGGAGAAGATCCACCCCAAACCCTCTCTCCTTTTGTGTTCCAAAGCCCTACCAAAACCCATAAATTTTTCACATTAATTGTAGAAAGTACTCCTGGGTCATCACCACTGACCCACTGTGTGTCCCTTATACAAGAGGGAACGACAGAATTCCCTTCCTGAGATGCTGCTGCCATCACTGGGCGTCGGGAAAGAAGTCAGGAGCATTCAGTGGCCCAGAAGCAAACCACCAAAAATGTATCTGCTTTCAACAGCAAAAGCGATGCAAGGCGTGCTCCTACAAGCTTCACCTTACAGAGGAAAACCTCCCTGGCTTTTTTCTGCTCTGTGTTTTTCTGTGAGCAGGCATCACAGCCGGCGTGTGTGGCGGCTGATGCCGAGCGCTCCTCAAACTGGCACTCCTACACCTTGGATGTGTTTGCCCGTGCTCACGCACGCAGAAAAGACGGCGGCAAACCGTGGCAGCCGTGACCTGAAGGAAGCACCAAGCACAGTCAGTCGGCCACCCTCTGCATAAATCAATTTATGCAGACTGCACAGATGCTTTCCTCCAGCACCACAATGAAAAAGGAGCTCTCTTAAAAAAAAAAAAATTAGAACAAAAAAATAAATTGAAAAAGGGAATTAGAAATGTTTTGCCTTCAGGCGGCTCTTGGTTTCTCCTCCCACCCAAAAAAAGCTAATGTGTTGCTTTTGTAAGCTATTATTAATTCCTATATACATAAATATAGCGATTTCATGCCTGTTCTAGAAAATTAACAAATTGAACTGCCAAAACACACCCCATGTATGACTAAAATGCAGTATCTTGTGTTTCACTCAAGCTTCTCAATTACAACTTGCCTTTTTCTGCATTTCTTTCTCTTGCTTTCTCTTTTTCCCTCCATTTTGCCCCAGATTTCCAAACTCCAAATTTTAGTGGATTAAATTGGTGGAAATCTTGCTCCTGAACAAAATCACTTCTTGGTCTGCAACTGCAGCAGACCGACAGGCTGCAGCCTGAGGATGCTGGATCAGCCACGGAGTATGGAGCATTTCAAATTTAGGTCACTTGTGCTGCTCTGGCCCCAGTGAACAGCCATGGCATGTTTTTCCACACTTGACTGTTTTCCTGCTGACCTGCCTCTCGAACAAGAGAAGTCCCAATGCAATTTAAAGAACAAGGTCAGCACAGGAGATATTGAATGCTGAATATGCCAGGAAAGGGGCAAAGTGACTGGGAAGAATTCACTTTCCCAAAGTCGGCTGATGGAGACCGAAGGTGCAAACACTAAAACGGCACAAACACACATCCTCTGGCTGTGTTTGCCGCCTGCATGACTGGGATCCAAAGGAGGGACTGATGGCAGGTAGGAATTGTCACTACGTGAGGCAAAGCGGAGCTGAGCCAGCAGCACACATGTAAGAATTATCCCTGCTGGAGGCTGCTCTCTGCTGCACCAGCACCTCGCCTCGGTACTGACAAATGCTGAGGGGAAGCTGGTGCCACGGCCAGAGCCCACGGATGATAAATACGGCACCTCGGGCAGTGAGGCTGTCAAACCAGCAGAGCACCCACCTGCCTGCAAATGAGCCAGTCCCACCACATTCAAGAGAGTAAAACTCCCTGAGGAAGTAACTGCTTGCTGCGGGAAGGTGGGAAATGTAGTCAGGTCCCATGGTAGTGGAAGGTGATAGGGAGAAAGCCCCAACACTCTTCCATTGGGGCTCTGCTATTCACTGGAGGGTTGAAGCAGGAGGCAGGTAGGGAAGCTCCAACTGCACCTTTGTAACAACATCTACCCAAACTGCTTTCTAGTTGTTGGACTCAACATTTGTGTTTATTCTCCTGTAGTTCTTAAAAAAAAAAAAAAAAAAAAAAAAGAAAAAAAGGATTATAACTTAGCACAACACGACAACTGTTTATATAGAAGAATGGTTTCTGCACAACTGTGGTGTTTAACTACTCGTGAATCCAGAGGGGAAAAGCTTAATGGACAGCAATACGAGGTATTTATTTTAGCTTGCCCCTAACTCTTATACTACTTGGTTCAAAACTGCAACATGCCCCCCTGGACATCCTCAAGCACAGGCAGCATGGGCAGTCCAAAGGAAGGTAACCTGGAAGGGACTTTGCCCACTGGCTATAGGCTTAGACAAAGAGTAACTGAGAGATCAACCAGAGAAGCAACAATTACTGAATACTCACCAGCAAATAAAGCAGCCAAGCTTGTCACTGGGCACTGCAAAAGATTTCCAAAGGGGAAAACCAATCTGGACAGGCTCCAGTAGGAGGAGGAACTTTGTTTTAATGAGTTTAGGATAAATGTATGGGTTTAGTGATGTTTTACCCAGAGGATGAAATAGTGTGGTCAGCAAGACTAAGAGCAGTGATCTCCTGTACTTGGCACTAGTGAGGCTGAATTTCGAATCCTGTGTCCAGTTTTGGGCTCTTCACTACAAGAAAGACATTGAGATGTTTGTTGGAGCATGTCCAGAGAAGGGTGAAGGAGCTGGTGAAGGGTCTGAAGCACAAGTACTATGAGAAGTAGCTGAGGGAGCTGGGGTTGTTTATCCTGGAGAAAAGGAGGTACAGGAGAGACCTTATCGCTCTCTATAACCACCTGAAAGGATCTTGTAGTGAGGTGGGGTCAGTCTCTTTTCCCAGGTAACAAGCAATTGGACAAGATCAAATGGCCTCAAGTTGTGCCATGGAAGATCAAGATTGGATACTAGGAAAAAAAACAAACATGAAAAGCACTGGAACAGGCTGTCCATTGAAAGGGTTGAGTGGAGGTATGTAAAACATGTGGAGATGTGGTGCTTAGGGACATGATTTAATGGTGGCCTTGGCAGTGCTGGGTTAAGGGTTGAACTTGGTGACACTGTATGTCTTTCTGACCTAAACGATTATTCAATTCTCAGTTTTAAAGAACGAAACAAGGAGATGTGCCAGAATAGATCCACCTTGGGGGAATAAATCCCCCACACTTTATGTAGATGGAGATAGGTCACACGTAAGAGCTGAAAATGAAATTAGAAAAGGAAGAAAAGTCAGTAGCATCTCTGTATTATGAAAACAGAAGGCAGATCCATCATAGTAAGTAAAGTTCATATTGCCTGATTTAATTAATAGGTTTTTAGAGAAACAGCAAAGTTCATTCACAGGGTTCAATTTTTTTTTCACTGGCGGGAGATTTGCAGGAGAATTAGAGACAGGCATTGTTCATATAACTTCCACATATCTAAACAAGCAATTAGGAATTATAAACTTTAGGAAAAGAGACTGATCTTTTCTCCAATCCTGCCAATTGAAGATTATTCTCTACTATCTCTTAGTTAATGGCTTGTAAGATCTAGAACTAAAAACCACAGGTGGTAGAGCCTTTTTCTAGTTTCTGTAGCAGACCATTCTCTGGATATGCACATCTACAAAATGAGTAATTTTAAGTTTTCTCTGTTAATTCCTGATTCTTGTTACATCACCTATATTGAAAGTTTCTTTTGTACTTCAATTTTATTTCGCCCTTAATTTTATTTCTCACATTTGTGCTTTACTTTCCTGAAATACCTGAAATATTGTTGACAATATCCCCCAAGTTATAAAGCATCTACAACTGACTGTCTAGATGAGGTGTCCACACAGGGGAAACAGTTTGTTGCAGTGCCAACCAACATCAACAGGGATCCAACTTTAGTGGGGTCAGAATCAAACCTTCAGAACCACTACTTCCCCCTGCAGTTGGGCATCTTTATATGGCCAACTGTTGTGAGGCTCCCTCCCACTGTATTTCAGACCCTTCCTGGTATTATTATTCCCAAGTATTTTATGGCATTACCCATATTGAAGCCTCTCCACAACATGCAATAGTAGTTTCATTTGGGATACACTTCTGTAAAGTTAATTGCAGTTTTGCATTTTGTTTTATGTTTCTGACCTCTTTAGTTTCTTTTGAACTTTGAATATTTGTCCAGACATGTATCAGCTCTCCATAATTCAAATGTCATTCATATAGCATCTGAATCTGTTTCATATGATGAGTTTAGTTTAGAAAGGACAAAAACGAAGCCTCTTGTAGAGACAAAGCAGGACAAAGTTTCTGAAGAAACGCACAGATAATCCTGTTTTATCACACTCCCCATCAGATTATTTTGCTGAAGTAATTTTGACTGGAAGTCCAAAAATACTGGCAGAAATGAAACAGAACCTATTTTGAAGGAAAAAACCCTCGACAAACCAGAATTAAAGTTATATAAGCTTAAACTGACTTCTTTAATAAAGCAATGGGAAGCTGCAAACTGAGGAGGAGACATCAGTAACAGACCTATGGATCAGAGATTATATTGCTGTATTAGAGAAAAATAGACATGACAGATGCCCACCTACTGGGAATACTAAATAACATTGCTGCTTAAAAAGCAGGAAATTGCAGAAAATAATTCTTTATAGAGTTCAATTAGGTTATTTTTAGCACTTGAGTTGTTTTATTTGCTAGTCTAAGACCAACAGTGCCTCTGCAAACAAAATGCAGGAAGCTGGGGAAGAAAAAGAAACAGTTTGTATTGAAGACTTGAGTTTGGAAATGGATGACTGTTTTCAATAATTTTTCTGCAGTAAACAAATATTGAAAAGAAAGGTGAGGTAGGGACCATATGATGTGTTAATTCCAGTTCTGACAACAGCTCTGTTGTCTGTCTATCCTTTGGCTAGACTATCTTTAGCTAGACTGTGAGAAAACGTGCAACTTGTGTCACTGACGCCAGGAGTAAAGCCCAGTCTCATCAGGGATGGCAAATATGAATGTAGAGGCAAATAAAAGCTTGGAATTGGGAACAAAAATTGAATGACCAGCCCTGCAAGCCATCTCTTTCCTGATGGGGAGCATTGCTGAGTGCAGAAAGAAGTAACAACTTCTAAGCTGTTCAGGGAAGGCAGGAAAAACCAAACAAAAAATAACCCTGGAGAGAGGATAAAACATACAGCTTTAGAAAAAGATCATACAACAAAAAAAAATATCCATACAAAGTGCTTGGAAAAGAAGCCTAGAACACTCTCCCATAAATCCAACCAGTCTGTACTGCACTAGCACACAACTTAAGTGTCAAACAGGACACTGGCACTGGCGCTGTGGGTAAGAGCACCCCACCTTTGTGGGAAGGGATGGCCCCAAGAGCTGGGTGGTAATGCACCCATGTCTTCCTTCCAGGTGAAGGAAGGTGAAACTGGCCCACAAACAGCCTGCTGGATCAGGATGCTGGAAGTGGATGTTTTGATTTGGGGCATGGAAAGAAACAAAACAGCCTCTGCTTTCACATTCCGTACTGCAGCATGGTAGCAGGTGGCTGCTGCTGTTGGAGGGATTCAGCTTTGCCTCCCTGCGTTAGTCTCCTCATCTGGCAAGCAGGCAAACAGTACACTCAGAGAAAACAAAAGAAGACAAACAAATAAAATAACTAACCCTCCAAAACCCTAAACCCTCCCAAACAAAAAACACAACCCAAACAAAAATACCCAAACCAAACCCAACACAGAAATAAAAGAAAAAAAGAAGGAAAGCACCACCACTGCCCCCCATGCCCTCTGAAATCAATTAGATTATGGTTATAAAAAAATCACCCTAACCTATTGCAAGCTTGAAAAACTATAAGATACTGATTCTCTAGTAACTGGAGATGAGAAAAGGCTCTCAGACATCCAGAAAAATCATTTAGTAGCAAAGGGATATGGAACCGGACAAACTAAACAGGGTGCTCAGGCAGGACACAAATTCTTAAACGAAATGATTGTTGTCAATATGTATTTTTAGTAGGCAGATCCAGACAGACTTACAATTTTTTTTGTCTCTAGATAATTCCCCAATGTCACTGCTGCTGCTAGTGAGCTCTAAGGAGCAAAAGGAAAAAAGGAAATTGCTCTTGCTAGATAATGCAATTCATACTCTAAATATTTATTTACTCTTGCTAGGGAAAGGGAGCAGCTGAAGCCCAGCTGGGATAACTCAGCAGCACGAGTTACCACGTGCTCCCCCATGCCATGGCCTCTGGATGGGCCAGGAGGCTGCAGGGGAAGGAGGAGCAGAGGCAGGCTGGAACACACAGCTGTGGTCTCAGCAGCTCCAGCTTGCACTCTCCTCCCAGCATGCAAACTCAGCCTTAAGACATGGCCCACCTTTCACCCATACTATGAGAGGAGGCTGGGTTTCCACCCACTCCATCCCCATCAGTGCTCCTCTCTGTGCTACATCCAGCATCAGTGTCCTTGGAAGGGTCCCATGGATGTGTGCCCCAACCTCACCCTGAGATCTGGTCAGGAGCCCATCCCAGGAGACCAGCTTCCTTAGGTACTGTTCCAGAACTGAGAAGTTCTCTCTCTGACCTAAAATGAAGCCATTTTGGCCCAGCAGCACATCACCAGGACACTGAAGACTCTGTGTCTGGGTAGGGTCGGTCTGCCAAGAGAAGAGACTTGGTGATGAGGATGGGTGGCTGCAGGCACCCTCTGCAATTGAATAAGGCTGCTGGGATCTGTACTCCACTGGGCTTTGCCTGCCTCTCGTGCTGGCAGCAAGACCTTTCTCTCTCTGAAAAACCCTGGGGTTACACTGGTGCAGCTGCTTGTAGAGGAGCAGCAAAATCAAGACAAAGAAGTGATCCAGGATAAAAATAATGTCATCTCCTCAAAAGGAGGTAGGGAAGACAGGGATAAAAAGCATAATTTGTAGCCTGGCTCAAATGCAAGTAGATTTATAGCTCTGAGAAACCTGCATGACTTCCTTTAGCTTAGTTCAGCTTTTCTTTAAAAATCTCAAGTTTAACTACTTTGGTTAACACACATGACGTGCTGTTCACAGCACTGGTTACCCCTTATAAACTCATACCTGCTCAGCATTATTCCTGATGGGAAAGCCTGAAATCCTGGCATGAAAGCAGCACCACCTTGTTTTGGTTTGGGGTGTTTTTCCCCTCGAGCTGCAGAGGAGCCCTGCACACAAGAGCACTCACTGCATTTCAGATGAGAAGATACAGCAGCCCTCAGACACAGGCTGAAGTTGCTCTGCTTCAGAGTCAACACCCTCTTGGGCTGGTATGGCACACAAACCATCTCCGTAGTACAGAGACACCTGAGAATCTGTCAGCTGCATTCTGCTCACAGATTTAACAGCAATCCTTGTGACTAGACAAAATGCCTTTTATTTTTTATAAAAGCTCAGAATCTAGAACACTCTCCTTTTGCCCAAGCTGGTGTTACAACCTAATCCTGCCTGTTGATTTCCAGGTCTGTCAATTTAGTACCACTCAAAAAATTAAGATTAAAACCTACCTCCACTCCCAAAAAAGAATTTAAGAAATTATCATGAAACAAGAAGTACAACAAGTTGCTACGAAGCAGACTTGGTAAAGAAGATTACTGTTTACTCAACTCTGTTTTAACTGTATTTCTTGATATTCCAATCTTTTTGTCACTTATTTGCAAGCAAAAGTCTTTAGTTAGACTGCAGAATGAGTTTAACTGTGATCTAATAAGTAATGCTTATTTCCCATGCTAAAATTAATTTTGCTTAACTTAACTGAGTTAGGTAAAAGAAGTGACAAATTCAGTTGCGTGCATGTATATATTGATGTGAAACAAAAAAACATTGTACTTTCTAATGTGAGTGAAGAATTGTTGCCAAAAATCCCCTGTAATGAAACAAACCATAACTTAGCAGCATCCTGGGCATGTTCAGGTCTTGCTAGTCCCACACAACTCCAGTTTTTGCCAACCTCAGCCAGAAACAAGGGCTCATGGCAGCCTTTGAGGGTGTTATGAGAATAGGTTCAAGGAATTGAGCCTACAGATTTCTCTACTGCATGAGAAGTTACCCACAACAAGAAGTGTATCAGGCATATTCCTTACTTCTGGAGACTTTTTTTGGTTGATTATAAAGTGAGTATCATAGTACTAGTTTCATAGCACTTCAACAGAACTATTCTTTCTCAAATATGCAGAAATTAAATGGCAGTAAGCTCACTGGTCCAGCTGACACAATTCAATGCCACTGGAAAAAATCTGTGACCACAGGCAAGTAAGATGATGCAGGACCTGTTAACACCCAGGACTTGAAATGCAATTTACAGTCCACATACCAGAAGAATGAAGCAAGTATCCCTAATAACAGCTTCCTGCAGCTGGGGGACTAAGGAGCTGCACCTAACATGGCCTTTACAATGGGACACCAAGGTCTAATTCCAAGAAGAAAACAAAAGGATTTAGTAAGAAACACTGTAAAACCATTAAGATAAATCTGGTTCAGATATTTTTAACAGTATAAGCAAATGTGGATCCTAATAGAAATTTTTTGGGGGGGAAAGAAGTCCGCATGTATCTTGAGGGTTCATCCTAAACATTTAGCAGTTACTTTCACAATAAGTCTTTTCATGTTTTGGTATACTAGTGCAATGTTCGTGTTCTCAAAGCCAGCCTGAAGGGTTTCTAAATTAGTATGTCAATGTTACCATGGTAACATAATGTACTACCAAAATGGACCACTTTTTATACAGCCACTATAATCGAGTTAGTGACCAAGCAAGTTATAAAAACTCTTCCTTTTTCAGTTTTGGGGGGGTTGGGGTTTTACTGGGCTTTTTCCTTTGTTTGCATTTGGTTCTTTTAACTATTTATGATTATTTTGAGAATAAATATTCTCAAAATATTGCTTTTAAAATTTTTGTTTATTTTGTTGAGAATTTGTTCTGTTTATCATGCAGGAATAAATAACAGAAATAGAACCACCAGCAGCAGCAAAAAAATCAGCTTTTAGGACTTGCTAAGGGTAGTTGTAGTTTCAGTTCCAAGGCATATAAAGTTCTAACACCCCACCTCTGGTTTTACTTTTGCAGACTGCTCACAAACAGAAGACATTCCTTCCTTGTCACAACACTATTTAAAACACAGTGACATCTCACTCTCAGAGCTTCTTACACACCAGGATCCCTCCCGACATGCTATTTCTGGTACCCTGGGGCATGTTAAATGGCACTGGATGCCCTAAAAATCAACCTGCCATCCTTGATCAGACAATCTTCAAACTGAGAATACTCAAGTTAAAAACATTCTCACGTAAAGTTCAGTGTTCAAAAGACATCATCTTCATGGACATCACATCCACACAGACCAGTGTATCTGTCCTAAATTCACACAAATTTGCTAAATACATGAGTTTCTCTGTATCTCCAAAAAAACCCCATCACCCCAAGAATAAATACTCTCTGTACAGCCAACCCTCACCAACAAGGTACATTACAGGATCCCACGTGGACAAAGAGCCATCCATCCAGCAAGTTTTCATGCAATGGTCTTTATTCAAACAGCTTCAAGTATTTAAAATCTTGAAGACTTGTTTTTGGATATTTTCTATTAAGAGATAGTATCTAATTGAGTATTTTTTGTATCATAAGCCTGCTGTAACAACCTCCTTGGGGCATTCCAGTGGTCTTGCTGCTTATAAAAAGAAAAGTCAAAAAAATATTGAGATGATATGAACTTATTTCTGACTCTTGTTGTGTTGAAATGAAAGAGGAAAATAGAAGTCATTCGTTTATGGTTGTGTCAATAAGAGCTTGATATATTGGTTTACAATATCATTTGCCAACAGCACTGACATTCTAAGTCAATCTCTCAGTTCAATAAGTCATCAAGTTAGATTCACTTTTGTTATGAAAATTAATAAGAATGTTTGCTCCCTTTATTAGTGTGAGAATACACCATATATCCAACTTCCCTACTTTTGGTCTGGCTGACTATTTTTTTTTCTTCTAGATGATACTGCCATTTATAGTTGAGAGTTAATGCCTAAGCATATTTGATTAATCTACTGAAATAACTTGCTGTATTATATTCCTTTCAGAAAGCTGGAGGAGAAGTAGGAAACAGTGTCCAAAGACACTATGTAAGTCCTTCCAAGTAGACTTAGAAGAGCTCACAAGTGCTCCTCGTCTTCCTTTGCCCCATGAAACAACAGCAAAGGACAGAGTACCATGGGATTCCCACACCACTCCACCCCCAGCTTTCCAAAAAATCACATCTGGAAGATATAAAGGAGAACAACAGTCAAAATATATGTATATGTGTGTATGACATACGTAAATATGTGCATACACACAATCTCTCTAAGCATACATATACAGTGCAACAGTTCAACTCATGTGATTTCCAGTGCGGGTGAACTTATTTAGGTACGAGTGACTTTCTGCTGTAGGGATGGAGTAAAGAGTGTACTACAATCTTTTCAAAAAACAAATATGCATGAATGAGCCACCAAAGTGAAATTACACATAAAGCTCAAATCATTATCCACCTTCAGCTGGCTTGACTTCCTAACTTTAAATGGCTGGTTTAACAGAATTGTCCAGTCTGCAATACACTGCAATGATTTGCGCATGTGGCTTCCTCTTCTGGTGATTACAGCTTTTAGGTTATAACCAAACCAAAAGGTGGTTCAGGGACTTTCCATATACAGCACTGAACACATACTTGAGCAAAAAAGTTAAAAATATCACAACCTTATTTTTACTCTCTAAAAAGAAGCATTATGTCTGCAAGTGCTCCAAATGCCACAACAAAAACCAAGTTCAAAGGCATTAGCAATTGTACGTTCTCCTATTATGTTGTAAAAGATGCAGTGTGAAAAATCCTTTAGGATAATCTTCTTCAAATCATTAATTCCCTTCCATTTACATGAGAAAAGAAACACCAGATCTTTTTACACCGTTTGTCACAAAAATCACAGCCCACAGTACTTCTCACTAAACACAGAGGCCTCACAACCTGGTCTTTTCCCAGCTGTTTTGAAGGACAGATCCTTATTTTAGGATTCTCTCATTTACATCATTAAATAAAATAAACCTCCTTCACTCCAGAAGTCATAACAGCTGCATCTTAATTGGAAAGAAAAACCAATAAGGACCAGAACCAACAACTGTTACTGCAAACAAGTGGCTCTGAATGCCAAGCAGCTGCCTTTCTGCCAAAAAACAATACATGACTTGTAAAAGTAAGGTGCTTGAAAACAAATCAAATACCAAAACTAAGCTACTGCCAACAAGGACATTGTATTTTAGTGATAAAAATGCATGAGACACCAGCCAATTTCAAGCTGCAATCACTTGAACAAAATCCTTACATGTAAGACATCATTTATAGGAAATTGAAATACCAACTGTAGAACTTATTACTTAATAGATGGGATGCCAACTGCTAAAACAATTCACACACCTGGTTGTTTTTGGAGTGTGCAAACTGATGAGGTGGTGCAAAATTAATTTTTCATGATGAGTACACACTGAGAGCATACCTGTCCTTTGAGGGTGGAGAGCACTTTTGGATCATCATTATCAGACCTCTCATGTTATGTCCCTTTGCTGCACAACTATCTTCCTTAAAACACCAAAGTTTTCCTGGAAAATTTTGCTGCTTGTCAAAGGAATGTTTAAAATACAGCATCTTCTCTTGTCTTGAGCAATATTTATGTACATGGCAAAAAAATGAAACTGCTGTAACAGTGTCAAAGAGTTGTGAATTTGCAAGGGGAGCACAGTACAGGGCTGGGTCCTTCTCCATCACCTTGGCCATGACATGTGGAAGGAAGGAGAAGGGCTTTTGGGCAGCCACCCCAGAGTGCTCCTCACTCCCCCTCTCCTCCACTGCAAAAACAGCCTGTGGGTACGGAAAAAAAATCCACTTTGAAGTGTTTTGCAGTTGCTTAGCAACTACTACCAAACCTTAAGAGATTTCAGTCAATGGACTGGCACACCCAACTCTCAACATACCGACAGGTACATGAGGAACACGCCAGCTCAGCCCCAGGATGGCCCCAGCCCCAACAGCAGTGTGTCCCTCCTCATCTTTCAAACCCACTTCCAGCTGTTGCTTTCTTACACATTCCAAAACCCCCAGAACCAAAGAGAGGCACAGCAAAGCACCCATGTGCTGGTGATGAGATGATTTTTAATTGCGAAAATGCCAGCTACACCCTTTCCTCAGTTACCACACACATACAAACCACGACTGCCTTAAAAAGCCACTAAGATTGAAAAGCTGTCCCTGAACTTGCTCTCCTGTGGTAGAGACCAGGTTTCTTCCCAAGACATTAAATGTATAGGCAGTGACCATTACAGGCAATTCCCACACCTGTTATCAGTTTCGGTGGCAAGCAGTGGCCAAATTGCACAAAACTTTTGGCCTTTGTGATCACACACCATTGTCATGACAAATGTTTTTAGATTTTAGAACTTTATATATATATAGATACAGATATACGTATGTGAGGATACGCTGACTTTGATGTGGAACAAAGATTCTTCCCACGACTCTTCTGTAAACTGGCACTAGAAGCATGCAAACTATATAAACTATGTTGAAAAAAAACATCTTTTTTTTAAAAAAATGCTTCACAGAAGAGTACATATGGAGAGAAAAGCAGACACTGCAGTGGAACAAGTTTGATATTATCAGTATAGGAAACGCTGCTAACTAAAAGTAAAAATTTATGCTGGAAATTAAACCATTTGTAACCAGTACAGGAGTTAGGTTCAGAAACAGCTTTCCAAGTACAGCAACGCAGCCAACAAACTGCAGCCACATAAAAGCCATGAATTCTGTCCCTTCCACAGCTGGCAGAGGAAAAGGATCACCTCCACCACTCAAGCTGGTTGGAGAAGCCATACCCACACCAGCCCATTTCTCTTCACTGACAGCAATGGCACTGTGGCAACAGGATTGGCTTAGCTCAGTCAAGGAGATTCCCCCCTGGAGGTGAGCTGTCCCAGGGTGAGGGATTGCAGACACTATTCAGGGACCCCTGCTTGTTCCAGCTTCCCCCACTGCAGTCCAGGCCAGAGCTGGGAATTGCTGAGCCCCAGTGGTTTTATTCATTTTCTGTGATCCTTAATGGAAACTGTGAACTTTTCTCAGGTGTTACCTTTACACCAAAGTAACTTCAACAAAATGTTGCCCCTGTGGTAAAACCAGAAGAAATAGGCCACCATATTTCTAAGACAAAGGCTCTAAGACAAAGACAATTTGAATTTCAAGGTGCATCTTGGTTCCTGCAGTTACTTCAATCCTTAAACCAGGAAATTCCTTGATTTTACTTTGTTTGCTCCCTTCTTTAAACTAGTACCCAGTACTTTTTGAAAACTTATCTGCCCTAATTTATCACCGGTGACTTTCCCTCATGAAAGTGTGGTGCTACCAAATGGATCTCTGTGATGGTATTTCACAAACAAATCACTTGGTACTTCCAAGGGACCTGTTACATTCTTAATGCTTGTAATTCTCACTATAACAAAACAAAATAATACTTCCTTAATTCTTAAGAAAGGCATTGTTGGCAAATCTCTCATAAGAAATCTAGTAACAGTAAATAGAAGGTTTTTTTATTTCTTTCAACAGTGTCCCAGTGATTTTAATTGCTCTGCACTTCCAGGTGTGTTTATGTGAACACAGGAAACAGAGGTAAAGGCCTCAATAAATAGGTTTGGTTGTGGTTTCTTCGGTGGTGGCTTTTTTTTTTTTCCCCTTTGGTTGCTGTTCTCTTTTTGCTAACAGTGACCTCACAGTAGCATTGCCAATTGCCTCCACTGGGAACAAGTGCATGCAGCACAGTTTTGAATAATCTGGGAAAAAAACCTGGCCTTAAGACTTTCAGGCATTTTTAAAAAACCCCACCACCAAACCTGAAAAGATAACAATAAAACCCCCACTGGTTTTCCAGAACAGTATTATGTTAAAGAGAGTTAATTAATGCTTGGAACAATGACGTGGGTTTGACCACGTTGCTCCCATTTTGTGCATAGCCAGTGGAAGAGAAGTGCAATAATTATTGCAATTCCTGGCTCCTGAAGGTAGGTTGCATCCCCTCTGCCAGGCCACAATGCAACCCTCAAGTCTTCCAAAATGTCTCCCTTTGCTCCCACAGCCATCAGACATGCACAAATCACTTTGGGAAGCTCCAGAAAACACATACTCCGTTTCTTTAATACCTTCAATATCAAATGGCTCCATAATAAGTTGTATTTTTTTTCATTATTCTTTAGGATTTCCTTTATCTTGTATTAACATTATACTTTATCTTTCTTCCCAGAACAATTTGCTTTTGTAACTGATGGTATTTCTCACTGCAGACAAATCCATTCACCCAGAAATGCCACTAGACCAGACTTGTTCTTTGTAATCAGTGACATCACAGCAAGTTTCTGTTGCATTACAAGCCTTTGTCTATCATCTGCACAGAAAACTCTTCCCAGCAGATATGATTCTGTAGAGGCAATGCAAACACAAACACAGGTCCTTCTGATAAGATCCTTTTCTAGGTCTTAATTGAAATGTTACTAATACTCATTTTGCAAGACTGCCTAGTGATACTACGTAAATTAAAAGACGACCATAACACAGTGGAGTACACTGAATTTAAATAAACAGTATTAGTTCTTCCCAGGTGGAAAGGATGTAAAAAAAAGCACAAAGATTACTGTTTGGAAGTGTAATGATAAGGTGACTTAACATAGCATTATGGAGACAAGAAACCAAAAATTTTGGTAATAAATGGAAGATGACAGATAATGTTAGGATATCTCACCATGAGTTTCAATATTGAGTACAACAGAGAAGGAACCAACAAAAGATGTAGAGACAGATGATATGATCAAAGCCACAAGCTTTGGGAAATGCTCTCTCAAGCAATATTCAGAATTGATGTAAGTGGGACAAGGCTGCTTTCATCCAGGCTAGGAAAGTGACAACAGAGTACTTCAGTAGTAGGATAAGACACACGGATGGCAGATTTCATAGCCTGGGCAGACAGAGAAGCCCGCATGTCAGACATACTACACTGAGAAAAATCTTCAAGATATGGGCTTTCCCTGCTTGTGAGGGCTTTGGAAGAAATAAAATAGGGGTAGGAAGGCCGGGTTTGTTTTTATTCCACTGGTATGGTATGTGGTGATGACTGCTTTTTTCTACATCTCCAGTTTTCATTATTATTATTATTATAAAAGATTAACATGTTGAAGACAAGAAGAAAAAAATATTTCTGATTCAAGTGGATTGTAGAACTTTTACCTTATGGAGAAATTATGAAAGTGGTTTAAGTGCTGCTTTGTCTGGAAAGATCATCACAAAGGCTCCTCAAGGTGCAAGGCTCTCAGCAGACTAAATTAACAGAAATTGCACTTCCTACACAAGTTAAGTGACCTTTATTGACAAGAAATATTGGGACACTTCAGGGGTTTAAAAGGCTCTGAAAGCAAATTAAAGATTGCAGCTGAGCAGAGGACAAGGTAGAAGGGAGATTAATGTTAACTCTGTTTTCATGTACTTAAAAATTATACAGACAAACCCCGTATCTATATGGAAATGAAAGTTTTAATCCAACTATATCAAAGGCAACACAAGCATTCAAAACTTATGTAGACTATTTAAGGACTTCAGTTTCAAGGGAGAGTACATTTAAAGAAGTACAAATCACCTCAGGTGACAGCTTATGTGAAATAAGGAAATCCCCCTGGATTCCAAAACTATGCTAAAACCATGCTAGATGCAATGGGGACTGAAACAGAATTACACTTAGCATGGTTTTTCTCTTTGAGAAGGAAAAATGCAATTACATTTTTTGAGGCTGTATCAGTTCTGCATTAGTAACTGGGCCACCTGACTTCTCCCACAAGTGTAAAAAATTGAAATAAACCAGTAATAAAAAATCACCTCATCTACCTGTTTCTTAGTCTTAGCTGCTTACTTTCTAAATGCAATAAACAATTTCATTTTGAAGACAAAACTCAAATGGAGTCCCCAAAGGCATCACCATAGCTGGGTTTCTCTCCTCTTTACAAAAACACTCAGAGCTTCAAATTTTTTCTGCAGCAGAGCAAAGGCACTGATGCAGTTGTGCAAGGTACAGAGTCATGTTTTGGTTGGTACTTCTGGCTGAAAGAAACCAAACATCGCAACAATCTCAAGAAGTCACACCTCTACATAAAAACCCCTGGTGCAAGTCTGCCTTGGTGGAACTTGCAGTTGTTTCATCAGCATTGGACTTGGTGTGACAGAATCCTCAAACTGGCAGGCTTCAGGAAGAAACATCCTGACAACAGAGCTCATCCAACACCTTCACATTTAATGAAAACTCATTTCCAACTGTGAGGAAAAGCAGGAAACTCAAAAGCAGGAAATGTTGAAGGCACTGTTGCTTAACCCCATTTTGAAGGTCTGATACCAAGTTCCTAAAGAAAACCTGGGAAACTCGAAGTAAACTCCTCCTCGGGGAACACCATGTAAATGCTCCAAGCAGCTGAACAGGAACTTCTGACAATTCCACTGTCTCTTCCCTGTGGAGTTTGGAAGGGCAGAACCACACAAGAAAGCAACAGTCACACTGCTGGCAGCCTGTGCTTGCTCACAGCAGGCAGCGCCAAGCTGACCTCTGACTTGCAGAGGAGCTTCAAATTCCAGGCAGGTCCCACTTTTACTGAAGAATGTCACATCATACAGGTGAACATTTCCAGATATATCATGACAAGGAAATGAAAAGCAAGTTTCACATTTTAAAATATGAACAGAACTTTTCTTGCTTCAGATGGCCTAACAGTCCTTGAAATTGAAAATCACAGCAAATTATGAGCATTATAGATTTGGGAAGAAAAGGGTCTGGGGGACAGAAATAGGAAAGAATGATCAAAAACACACAGGCAAGGAGGGTAAAGGAGAGCAGTGAAGGGAGACTGCAGCTGTCAGTGCAAACCCATTTTTTCTTCCTGCATGTGTGTGATACCTGACAAGACAACCTCACTACCATGGATACCTCTAAATGATTTTCAAAAGACAACTGCACTGACCCAAGAAAGTAATCTATTCAAGTGTAAAAGGCATAACTGCTAAACTAAAATGAATGGTACAGTTCATATGGATTAAAGGGTTTATCAGATTAATTTTTGAAAATTCAACAGCAAAAAAAAAAATGTTCTGCACTTTTGAGTGGCTATGACAGAAGCTGGTGTGCTAAACAGAGTTAAGCAAGCTCTACCACAGTTTGGTTTCTTTCATCTTCAAAACAGATTTTATTACTACTGTTGTTATTTTTGCAAGTGCATTTCTAAGTAGTTATTTCAAGACCTATGAACAAGCAGGAAAAACTAAACCCCACACCCTATTTGACCATGAAAAGTTGGAAAAGAGAACGTGGCATTGCCGTTCATTTAAACAAATAAAAATCCAAATGCTTATGGGAAGAAAGATAATGTTTTTATCAACTTTATATATAAAACTTCTAGTCTGAATGCTTTGTCACTTACCTTGTCCAAGATACAAACAAGGAAAATCTCTTCAACCCCAAACAACATAATGGTCATAATTTAAAGAAGGGGAAAATTGACTTTAGTGTGAGTTGAAAAGGAGAAAGAAAACGTGTTGATAGTATAAGGCAAGATTCATGGCTTGGAAGGGACATGATGAAGAACTGTGCAAGTGTCTCCTTTTCCCCACAAAGTTTCCAATTCATGCTACAAAGGATGATCACAGGCAGCTTCCTCCAACACTACCCCCCAGCATCACCTGTATGCCAAGAGACTACATGTAATTTTAGCAGCCTTGTCCAGCTTTCTAGTTTTCAAAAACACCATGAGACAGCCAGACACAGCTGTCGGCTGCAGAAATAGGGTGAATACCAGCAAAGCTGTAATTATACACATGCAGGACCCAAAAAAGTATTTGAAAAAATCCAAAATATTGAGTGCTCTATATAGATACATAAACTCAGGCCAGTTTTTATGTGTTTACTGCTTAATTTGGAACTACCTTTTTGAGAAAGAGGCGTCTAGCTGAGGGTGAACCTCCCTCCTCTTGTGACCCAGAGCCTTTTGCTCCCTGCTTTCTCTCCTCCTGGACAATTTGTGCCCACTTACACTCAGTGTGCACCAGAACAAAGATACAATTATGTATAAGTAGTGCCCAAGAGAAATCATCTAATAAAAATAAAGCTTTCTTTAAAGAAATTTTATCCAGAATTTTTTTTACCAGACAGATGTGGCATATTTATAGGGAAGGGAAAAAAACCTCAATGACTGCATAAAGCACATGTGGCCTGTATGAAATGACATTAGGATATTTGAAATAT
Source organism: Trochalopteron elliotii (assembly GCA_024734555.1). Lineage (NCBI taxonomy): Eukaryota > Metazoa > Chordata > Aves > Passeriformes > Leiothrichidae > Trochalopteron > Trochalopteron elliotii. Next base: position 8,391,586 of record JANPWX010000024.1, read on the forward strand.
ATATATATAAAAACATTCTACTCCTCCCTTTTCCATGTCTGATATTCTCCACCTTGTGCTACTTTTCAAGTATGTTTACACTGGAAACACAAATAGGTAGGTGTACATACCTATACATGTGTACACTCATACCTAGGGTATACCCAGCTATAAAATGTTTGGATTGCAGAATTAATATATACATAAATAACTTGCCTAGAGTTGCAAGGCCTGCTTGGCCTGCTGTTTGGAGGGTGCTAGTAACAGAATCACAGAACAGCTGAGGCTGGAAGGCATTGCTGGAGCCTTGTCTACTTCAAGCCCTTGCGGACAGCAGGGCCACCTAGAACAGGTTGCCCAAGACCACATCTCAGCTGGGTTCTGAAAATCTCCAAGGATGATGACTACCACCTCTTGGGTGGTGAAGCATTTAACCATCCTCAGAGTAAAAATGCATGTGCTTACATTTAAATGGAATTGCCTGTATTTGTTTGTGCCCATTGCTTCCTGTCCTGTCATGGAAAACCACTGAGAAGGCTCCATGTTCTTTACTTCCCCCAATCAGGTATTGGTACACACTGAAAAATCCATAATTAATTTTAGTGAAAAGCAGGGGGGAACAAATAGGCTCTGTGTAGGATCCTAATGCTTCCAGGACTATTTTCCACAAAGCCAGAAGAGTAGTCAATGGTAATCAATGGTAATTCAACACCAGATGGATTTAGTATCTATAATGTTTTCTAAGAATGGATGTGTTTTAAGAGTTATAGACATGCTTTTGTTGCAAATTTAGGCTTCAGAGTTGCAAATTTAGGCTTCAGTACTTCATGCTGAAATAAAATACGAATGTATAAGTTGTTTTGCAGCATAAGGAAGGAGAAAATATTTGCAAAAACTCTGTCTCTTTAGGGAGCTCAAAATCAGAGTTGAGAGTAAAAAAGCATCTCAGTTTTTCTACATATACCATAGTCCTCATCAAGATGAAGAACCCAAATCCTGTATACTTTAGCACAGCACAGGAGCATAATCTGCCTGGTTGTTTTTCTGTGAGGATTTAATGAAGGCAGTCTGAAAAACCTCCTCCCAGTGGACAGCCTGTAGCAGGATCCTTTAGCCACCCAGTGCAGCAAACGTGCCAAGTGCCAGCAAAAGAAGAAGAGCAAAATAAATGTGACTTTAAGGCAGTTAAGTATCCACACATCTTGGAGCCCTGCAGGCACCAGTGAAACTGTCAAAATTCAGATCAGTAACGTGCCACAATTGTCTGAGACACCTTCAAAGAGCAGGAGGAGCAAAAGCAGCTCCTTGGGTCAAGCTCTTACAGAAACACAGCTGGTGCGAGGTACCCGCATGAAGGCACGACAGAAAGGAGCCCTGTTTGCAGAAAGTGGTCACCAAAGCCCATAAATCACTCAAGAAAGGCCTCATCTAGAGATGACAGGAAGATAAACGGAGATGCTTGCTTTCCGTAAAGAGGTAACTGGCTGAGAGAAAAAAAGCAGATATGTCAGACTTGAAAAGGTCAGGAGCATGATTTGTATTTGTCAGAATGAGCTTTCCAAGCAGGAGTCAAGGACATCTTGCTCCAACAAACAAATACATGATAACTTAAAAAATCAAGCTTCTTCGGTAAGAGAACTCAAATTGTTCACCTGTGTGCTGTCCTTGGGCACCTATGGATAAGTGATATTTTTGGATATTGTTGTGGTTTAACTCCAGTCAGCAGCCACTTGCTCACTCTCCCAACCAGCAGGATCAGGGAGAGAATAAGAAGGGTAAAAGCTAGAAAATTCATGCGTTGAGATAAGTACAGTTAAATAGGGAAAACAAAACAAGGAATTACTTTGCTGCTTCCCATGGGCAGGGATGTTCAGCCATCTCCAGGAGAGCAGGGCCCCATCACATGTAACAGTGACTTGGGAAGACAAACACCATCACTCCAAATATCCACCCTTCCTCCTTCTTCCCTCAGATTTATAAACTGAATATGATGCCATCAGGTCTGGAATATCCCTGTGGTCAGTTGGGGTGACCTGTCCTGGCTGTGTCTTCTTGCACCCTCCCAACCTCCTCATCAACGTGGCAGCACAAAAAGAAGAAAAGGCCTTGGCTCTGTGTGAGCCCTGCTGAGCAATAACAAAAACATCTCTAATATTATCAGCCCTGTGTTCAGCACAAATTCAAAACACAGCCCCATATAACCACAAGGAAGAAATTCAACTACCCCAGCTGAAACCAGCACAGATATCCACCTCCCAAAAAGGGGCAAGTGGCTGCAAAGATGTCAAAGAGCACAAGGTTGAATGACAGGTAGAAGCTGAAGAGCAGAAAGAGGGATTGGAGAAAGTGGGGGGAAAAAAGAGTAGATATAAATGGGAAAATGAAGCAGACAAAATTAGAACAGTGGTGGCAGCAAGGAGAGGAAAACTGTGGTGAAGAGAAACAAGAAGCACCAAAACACTGGAGGATCATGACATCATCACATTTGGAGGTCCTCTTCTGCTGCACCCTCCACAGGTACCTGCGTTTCACAGAAAATTTACAGCAATTGCACAGCCCCTGCCAGACTTCACCCAGTCCTTAGAGAGCTAGGGGCCAAAATAGAAACCTCTGCACTCCACAATATGGTAAAGGAAAACGGGACACCACATGGCACAGAACCATGGATTACAGTAGGGCTGATGTAACAGTAATGGAAGAGGAAGCGATATAATTTATCACGTCCCTCACACATCTTCTGACTAGACTGCTGTTGTAATGTCACAGTAGAAATACAAAGCTGCACACTCATTTCCAGATGACTGCAATGCCCAAAATACCCAATGACAATTATGACATTGAGACAGAAGGAAATCATCTTTACCCCGGGAAGTTTGTACTGGAAGAGATTATATAGACAAGAATAGTTACACTGATCTTATATTTTTCATTCTTTGTAAAGACATTTGCAGTGATGGTTTACAATCCTAAAGCACAGACTGTTCAGTCTACCTTGCAACTCCACAGTTTGTGGTCACATAAAAGATAATTCATCTTTATTGTCTCAATTTCTCCCTTCCACTCTAGCCTTTTTCTGCCTGGATTATACAGGCAGGAAACATTTTGGCACAGACACTGTATCATATTGTGCTTTTGTATTATAGGCCAACACACCACATTCTATTAACATCTCTCTTTCAGTAATATTATATACAAAACCAGACCTTAAAAAACCCACTTATATCTATGGGCTCTAAAGGACCCTAAATAGATTAAAGAGCCAAATGTTCACAAACTTGTGAAAATATGCATACCACTGCAAATCTAGATATATTTCTCTCCAATTGAACAGCACTTATAACATGTACAAGTCTTCTGACACATTGCACTACTTCTGAAAATAGACTATAGACTTCTATAGACTTCCGAAGTAGAATAACCTTTGGTTTAGTCTACGATCTTTCACAATGTTAAGATTTCTTAAAAGAAAAGCAAGAATCTAATATCCTTCTTTGCCATTAATTGAGGTTTTTGTATTATACACATTCAGGAAGGTATGGATGACACAGTAAAATTATTCCACAATACCCAACAGATAAGCAGCCAAATACGTAGATGGCCATAGGATCATCATTAATGTATAAATATTGTTTAAATTAATAAGCCAGTATACTACAGAAGTATGCAAGAGCTACAACAACAGGACACAAACCCAAATAACATCTGTTATGGAACGGACAATTTATGTTTAAAAATTCCATATATACAAAGTGAGGATCGGGGTTGGAAGCTCCAGGTGCTGCATGGAAAGATGCAGCAAATACTTGTGTCTACAGGTGGCTGAAGCACATCCATAAAAGACAATGTGAAATTAAGACAGCAATCTCATTACCAGGATTATGCAGACAATAGCATCCAGGATTACTATTTGCTGGCTGTATTCTGCATTTAATCTATCAAGTCACACTTAATACTGCAGGTAATACATTTAAGAACAATTTAAATTAATCATAACAGGAGATTAGGTGTAAAAAAAATTAATATCCATTTTGCTTTTAATTCTCCATACCATTGTGAGAACTGCAAAAAAGGGCCACTTTCACTTCCTGCTCTATAAAACACAACTCTACTCTTAACATTGCAAATATCTGACACACAGCTGCCCAAAGCTAGACATATTTCATTCATCCAGTCCCTAAATCCACATGGTTGGTCCCCAGGGTAACTGGCGTCAGGCAAAGAGCCCTGGAGGAGGGGAAGGCAGGGCAGGGCAGACGTTCCCTGTCATCAGCTCTCCTGTGCCCAGTCCTAGGGCATGGGAGGACACATGTCCCTGTACTGGAGCAACAGCTGTCTGCTTACAAGGAACGTTTTGGACCCCATGAGACAGTGCTGCTGCACCAGTGTGGGAAGAGTGTCACAACAACAAGGCCTTCCCAAGCTCATGCATGCTGTGCTGAGCCTGCAGCAGGAATTTTCACTGAGAGAGGTCATCCTGCACCTTCACATCACCCAGCCCAAAAGTCTTCAGTTTTGAAGAATGAAATAACCTCCACTCAACAAAATACAGAAAACAGGCTATTGATTTCCTGTGAACTCTCAAAGTGTTATAATAAGCATTTATAGATGAGCTACTGAATGTCTCAACCATTTAGGCAGTCATTTCATCAGCAAAGTAATAAACTGGAGTTGGTTCCAAAAACAGAGGAAAAGCAAAAAGGAGCTTTAGGGCACAATGTCACTTTTCTCATTCTAATATAAACCTTTATGCATATATCAGTGGCTGCTACTCGACTTAAAAACTGTAAGGCATGTAAGTACAAATCCTGCAAAATAAACACTGTGGTAATACTTTAAATCCTCATGACTTTTTCTGGAGTATCTCTTTCATTGCTAACAGGCTACAAAAAAAATACATTAACCTTAAGTATCATCTTTCCCCTCTAGACTTGGTAAGGGTTTAAGTAATGCAAAATTCACTTATATGCATAGCAGTAAAAGGACATAATATCTTAATAGGGAAGAGCTAGTGTAGCACTGTTTATTACAGCTGCTCAGTTTACTGCATATATCCCATCTCCAGCCAGCAGCCAAATCTGGTGTTTCTAACATTACTCTTCCAAGAGTATTTCTATTGGATTACGATGAGATTACTGGTATGACATTGAAAGTGTTTTCTACACAAACATATGTTAGAGTTATATGGTAGAAAATATATATGCATTTAAATATGTTTACCTGCATATATAAATTAAACACCTGAGATCTTGATTTTCACAACGTACTTTTGTGCCTTTACCATACATATGTATATACACATACATATTGTATTCCTGTTGGGGGAAAAAAAGTTTCCTTTTCACCTAACAAAGGACTTGGAGATTTAACTACAGGGCAACACATCAGAAATTAGAACAGTTCACAGAGGAACATAACAAATATGCTATGCATACATCTCCTAACAAAAGAGTAATTAAAAATTTTTACATCAAGAAACTCACTGACAAAGCTTGAATACAAAATCTCATTGATAATAATCTGAAGTGTGTTAAATTTCCTGGAGTAATACACTGGTTATAGTTAAAATATGCTTATAGCAACAAGGATATCAACTTTTTAGAGAGTCATTCACACAAACTGTTGCTTCAATTTGCTTGCTTAGTTTAGGGAGAAGAAAAGTGAAGTTGTAACAAAATGAAGCAATAACAAAGTAGCATATTCCTTGCTGTTAAGCTGTTGCAAAGTTAAATTACAGTGTCATCAGTTCTAGTTTCAGCACTGTCACGTTTTCTTGGGATGCTTGCATAGATCATCACAGGTCTTTCTGGAGGCAAAGACATCCACACCTGAATTGCTGCTGGTGCATCATTTCAGTTCCAGTGGGTGGTGGTATTACCTGTATCCACCACCAAAAATATGATAACTTTTACAGCGTTTTTCCAGACATACTTTATGCTGCTTACAAATAAGAATAGCGTAATACATGGAGTAGAATGTAGCCTCTCCTCTCTTAGAAACCTACTTGTCTGGATATGGTAAACATGTGATTCAGCTGAGGATACTTACCTTCTACATTTCATTACTACTAACACTGATTTCAGTTACTCCTTCATGGGATGCTGTTGCAAAAGGTTATAAAAGCATAGATAAATTACTTAAGGTGAGCCCCTATTAAAAAAGGCAGAAGGCATAAATCAGCTTAGAGCATCTTTAAAACACTTTTGGTAGGTAACTTGGGGCAATGAGGGACTATGAAACAGCTCAAGAACAACATGCCTTCACATCCTGAGTCCTCCCTGTCCAGGCTTAACTATCACAATGCAAAAATGCCATTTTCCAAGTCTGCCTAAAAGGAAACAACTTCAAAAACAGCTCCTGGAATATGGAAAAACAACTTGCTCTTGACTAAAATAGATACCAAGCTAACTGTTTTTGTCAACAGCAGAAGTTCAAACAAACTGTTATGTACCAGCTGTGATTAAACCTCCCAAATACTCTTCTGTCTGAATATACAATCACAAATAATAAAGAATGTGTCTGTGCTGTACCCATTGCCATATAAACTTGGTAACTGAATAAATGCTCATATCTGAGGGTATCCACTCAGAAGGTAACACAGTTTCACACCACATACTTTAAAAGGGAACAACCTAATTTTTACTTTGGTTTATACAGTAGAAAAAACCTCTTCAAGGATAAGTGCAGAGGGAAGAATGAAGGCTAATACCAAAATAGCTCCTGTTCCTAACACCTTTCTGATCCTGGCTGAGACAATCTACTCGTACCTCGGACGCATGGTGGCAGCCAGCCAGCCAGATGACTGGTGACTTAATATACAAGTTCATGTGGGCTCTGGAGTCTGACACAGACAAGGGCATTAACTCTGAAGTCTCACCAGTCAGCCTTAATATTCAAAACTCATCAAATGAGTCATGACTACATTATGAGACTCTTTTTAATACTTTATGCTTGCTTTCTTTTGTTCTGAACAGCTTTCACTGTAGACTGTTCTCATTAAATATGCATGCTTTTTATAGGAAAAGTTGTGATCAATTGATGCGTAGGTCAAGTATGAAAAAAACTTAAATGAGTATGACGCTATGATAAATGCTGTAATAGTCTCAGAATCACAGATTAAAAGATTGGCATATATATATATCTTGTTTCTTTCTACTGCTGAAGGCAGTTCTCACAATAAACAAGGCTTTGGGCCAGAATTCAGCCTTTGAGAACAATAAATGCCTATAAAATACATGTATGTGCAAGCAAAGGATATATTGAAATCTACCAGGCTGAATAGCTTCGGTTTCATTTTGAAAGCCACTTAAAATAAAAGCCAGTAGATGAAACAAAGAATCCACCCAAACATGAAGGCTCCAGCATCTTTGTTGAAAGAACAATAGCATAATACTCCTCATCCCTCTACCTTGTTGCAAGAGAACCATCAAGATAGTTAATGCTGTGATCATATTAAAGAATACTTCACAAAATTATTCTTTAAATTGACCAATATTTACAGATTTATCTTCATATGCTAATAGTTATAAATGCTCTAATTCAATTGCTCGGCAGAAAACATTCCAATAAAAGAAATATTTCTATTAGCATAACAAAAGGCAACCAGTAAAATCACTCTCAGGCACAGGCTCAAAATTTCAAATGAAAGCAATATTCTCATATAAATACACTCTATTTTTGAACTGAATCCACTCTAACGATATGTTTTGTAATCTGATGGCTCTGCCACCAGAGTATACACGATATAAACGAAAGCAAGATCAAATTAAACAGATGACATGATTAACAGTATTCATTTCATGCATGGCTGTTTTACCGGAGAGATAAAGACCTGAAAGTAATTACCACCAAGTAAAACTCCTTCACTGACCTCTCTGCTCCCAGCTAGCAGTCCTTAAGTACTGATGCTTTGCAACAAAGACCAGTGCCTTTCATCTGTGGGCTTTCTTTTACGCTACAAGCCGAGCACCTCTCCCGTTGCATGCACGCAGTACCTCTGTATCTATGTCTGTAATGCAGCATAAAGATTACTGGGGAAACCTATCAAACCGGCAGGCAGCAACCCCGGCCGCCAATAAGCGGGAGGCACATGCAGAATCCAGCACATGCTCGCTGAGGCTCGCAGGCTGGCACCGCTGCCGAGCAGGCTGCTAATCTAATTATAGCCCTGGGCCGAGCGCAGGGCTGCTGAGGCACCGCGCGGAAACGCGGCCCGGCGGATCACACCTTGCAGCCCACAGCATCAGCGTCTGGGACTGCGATTTGTCTGGGTGCGTCACCGTGAAATTCCTGGTTGGGTTGTTCTGTTGTTGTTTTCCCCAGTGATTCACCTGTGAGGGGGTTTGTCTCCATCTCTGAAGCCAAGGATCTATTTAGGCGTGCCCTTTGCCAAGCTGGCCATTTGTAGTTTGCTAGGTCTATTTCAAGGAGACAATAAAATGAAGCTGCTTGTTCTGCCAGTAGGAATTCTGGTTTTGAATGTACACATTGCCAACACCACACAGCTGATCTCAGGTTTTGTGCATTACTGCACAGTCTACAGTGTGGACCTCTGCGAGGCACCATGCTCATGCTTTCCATGCACAACAGCCCCACAGAAGTCAACAGGATCCCCTCTGTCCTTTACGCCTACCCATGGGTGGATGGATACCCAGATGATCAGAGGGCTTCTGTGTGCATTGGCACATAAAGTCCTAACTAAGCTTTCACAAGGCTAGGGTGCAAATGCCAAGGAAATTTTTGCCATTATGCAAAAAAACCCTAAGTCACTTGTGAAATGCTTCTCATGAGCGAAGACTACTTGGATTCATGGGGAACTAACACAACTAAGTCCTACATGCTTACTTATGCTTATTTTATAAATAAGTCCACAAAACAAAGGAATGGTATGACCCAAGAGAACATTGTGCATTTGAAAGATGCTGGGAGCTTCTACAACATCAGGTAAACAATCATGAAAAAAAGATACAGATGCTTGCTTAGTCTTCTTTTGTAGGACACTTCAGTTAATCCTCACTCTGTTTAGCAAAACCAGAAAAACACTCTTCAGCTGTTTCCTGCTTCCACATGGTTCATATAATCACCTAAGGTCTACACTGACCAAAAGGTTTTCAAACATCAGTGACAAGATGAAAATACACAGTCTGACTATCAGAAAAACCAGCTGTGGTGCCAGCTCTCATGAGATACAGTACATTTTTCATGACTGATATTACAAAAATATCATAATGCTACAGCATTACACACATACAAACTACAATGCATTTTTAAGACATTTCACTAAGTTACACATAAACCATATCCATAAACATTACATTAGCAAGATCTTGAACCTCACTGTAATAATGAATTCCACTGTGCCCACACTAGCACTTTTCCTGATTCTTTAGTCTTATCACCAGCACTATACAGTATCAGGCACAGTCCAAGAGCATGATATTAAAGTCTGTCTATAAACACTTCCTAGCTACTGTACTTACTTATTGTACTTATTGTACAAAAATTATATTTGGTACTATATAAAATTTTACCAATGGAACAAGATCTCAGTGTGGTAACAGTGCAAGACCATATTTACTGGCAATATGTAAATAGCTATACACAGCTATACTAATCTGCCACTGAAAATTGCTCACAAGGAGTTCCTTTGTGCCAGAAGTAGATTTCATTGCTGTAAGAATAATATTCTCAAAGTTATATATGGCTAGAAATAAAAATTACATGCAGGAGTAGTGACACTTTGCTCCTTGATTCAATGTTCAGTCAACATTAAGCTTTGCGTTTCGAAAAAAAGAAGGCTGTTTTATTGTCTTTCTTTTTAGATTACATCATCTAATAAGCACATCAATTTTTATAAACTATGCTTCTTTAAAATATTCCAAAGTGAAATATTCCAAGTTTCTCAGCCATACTGCTCAAGCACAGAAAACTGTGTATTTAATAAAGAAAAGTAGGAGAGGCAGTTATACAGGGGTCAAAACCTCAATTGGTAGAGTTCAAGATGCACAATGTGAAAAAGATGCACAATGATTTGACGATCAGATCCAAAATGTTGTTTTTCTAACAACATTTTGCCAAGGGTAGCAACAGGGGAATAAGACCAGTAAAAGTCTTTACCCTAGTCCTCTGATTATTGGGAATGCTCACATTTTCTAAGCAAAAAAAAAGGTGCACAAACACAAACAAAAAGTCAAAGAGACTCAGATAATTCTTTTAATCTAATCCCCATTCACAAACCACTAAGGCATGCATGGCACTTGAAAAAATTACCAAAAACAATGAAACAGGAATTAACCAGGCTTCATCTGCTACGGGACTTTCAGTCTTGGCTCCCTCCCATGCAAGCTGCTAAGCCTACATGTGTGTCTCCCCTCTGCCCAGCAGCTCCCAAGCCCTCACTGCTTCACCCTGGCAGGATCCAGCCTGTGTCTCCTCCCACAGAGCTGCTGGCTCCAAGGGCATGTTCACCCCACAGCCCCAGCAAGGGCTGCCCTGGCAGCACACTCTCAACATACCATTGCAGTAGGGTGTTTATTTCAGGAGTTGCTTTCTTTTTTAAAAACATCATAGCTATAGTTGAAGGACGCACAACCAGCTGCAAAGGTACATTTCAAGAAACATCTATTTGTCTCTGCAACAGAATCAATTCTCACTAAACCTCTGTGCTTAGCTCCGCAGATCAGCCAGAAGAGTGCCAAAGTGTATGTCAATTTTTACACTCGCTTTTAACCACTGTGATAGGCTGTGTCAGGAAGGCAAGGGGAACTGCATAGTGGGGCTAACACTTAGAGTCAGTGATCATTCACAAGAACCCACATTTGGCAATGGCAGGTGGCTAAAACTTCAACTGAGGAAAATGTAGAGCTTCACCCACCTGCCCTGCCACCTGTGGTGATGGCACACAAGCACCTGGACCATGCACTGGACCTGTGACAGGATAGAGCCATCTATAGATGTGCCAGCAAGAGAAGCCAAGAGAGGTTTCATAAGGACACAGTCACAGGAGACTCACCAAATCCCAGAGAACACAGGTTTCATGAGGACGCAGTCACAAGAGACTCCAGCAAGTCTCTGTTGGAAAGGAACAAATTGTGAAAGGTACACAAGTTGGCCAATATTCGGCAGAGTTTCATCGAAAGCAAAAGCCTGTCCCTGGCACAAGTTACCCGCCTGTGCTAAGCTTCAAGCTCCTGCTCCTCCGCATGGAAACAGAAGGTCTCTACAACATTTTTAGCAATTATAAGCAAGTTGGGCTTTCTCTAGATCAGCTCCTTGACAGAAGAACTTAAATTAAAATTTTCCAAAACCATATGGTCTGAGGCAGATGCCCATCACAGAGGGGAGGAGAGAGGAAAACCTATGAGGGTATGATGAATTCATCATATGACACTAAAGCCAGCTTCCTACAGTGAAAACTGTCTAGCTAGCACGTTAATGAATTTTACACTTCATTTGGGCATATCTAAGTGAATTAACAAACAGATTACTATTTTGGGAACAAATAACTTTTTACTATATTATTATCCATTGTGTAAGGACTTCCATATCCAATTGTTTTAACAGAAGAATATCTTAAAATTTTCTGATGTGTCTTGCAACTGAACAGGTTTTACTCTGGATACCACTTAACCTTTGGCTTAAAAATGTATCAAATATTGCTTGCAAACTGCTACCTCAGTTACTTAATTGGATTTTGCAAAGTATAGTAAGCATATGGAATGAAAATGAGTTGAGCGAAATGGCTGGTGAATCAACACACTGTATTTCTAAAGGCAATAGTGTGTATATTTCCAAGCTGTAGCCTTGAGAGGTTGAACTGAACCAATTACTCTAATGAATATTTTACTTGGCTTGATGCATTCATTAGACTTTTACAAGTAAGTTAAACCATCCCATGGTTATGTTTACATAACAACAAAATCTTAAGATTTTTGGATGCTACTTCTGACATTCACACAATTTAAAAGATAAGGGGACAATTTCCCACTAATTTTTCTACATTCCAGTTTTCCTTCCCAAATAAATTTATCTAGCATTATTTTCTTTTTTTTTGATTTCACAATGACTATTTGCTGAGCTCTTTCCTTTCCTAGCAAGTATGTGGGAAGTCTGCCAATTGGTGGCAAACTCATCACTAGGCCCATCATTTATGGAGAAAAATAAAACATGGGCCTAATGTTTGCTGTATAAACCTTGCTCTGGAAGTCACAAACATCTTGATGTTGGCACTCAGCATGAACAAACTTATTTTCATTTTGTGCAGCACAGGGACATTTCTTGGATTTCCCCAGTTTTGACTGGTAAGCAAGCAGCTACCTGTCCACATGTGTGCATTTGTAAATGCTTTCAACCATTATCTGAGCTGGACAGATAACCTGTAACTTTAAGCCTTTTTTCCCAAATATGCTCATTTTATACATAAAACCCCCAGACAGAGCTCCTCTGTAAGCTTAATAACAGGCAGAGATGTCTCTATATATTAATGCCAGAGACACTTTGCAGGATGGCACTAAGATTGATCCCTACAGACTACTTTTTATAGCATTTTTACTCACTTTTATCTCAGAATCATAGAAAAACCAAACAAAAAAATTCCCCCCACACCCACATTCCAAGGTACATTACCATGCCTTGCCTCCACAGACCTACACACTAGCAGTATCTACACTGCAGACCTAACTGACTGAAATAATGACACCAGTCCATCACTGCCACCTTGGAGAGCCAGGGGAGGAGCAGTTCAGCTGTCAGGGAGATGCTTCATCCTACTGCTGATGGATGGGGCATAAAAGGATCTCAAGTGAAGGCTGCAAGAGGTTTGCTATGCTGAGCACTTGCATTTTGGACGCAAAACCAAATGTGGAATAACGCAGTATGACTCTATTCTTAAGAACACACAAATCTCAAACAGAAGGTCATGCAAAAAAGACTCCACATCATCCTGAAGCATGCTTACCTTCACATACCATTCAACACATCTCTATACCAGTGTCAACTTTCCATTCCTCCTCAAGTTCCACCCATTTTTCCTTCAGTGCAAGGTTTTCTTCACAACTATACCGTGTTTCAGCAGTCATCTCCAACTACACAAATATGCTTTGTGACCTCTTGTATTTCCATTTTACTTATTTTTCCCTCCACTTTCTTTCCTCACAGCTACTGACAGAAACCCAAGTATGAACTGTCCGTTTCAAAAGGTGTAACACCTATCAGCACCAACCAAGGCCTTCTCAAACACAAAAAATGTGTGCCATGTAGCCACCATTTCACAGCCTCTGGCTCACCAGCTAGATGGCCACAAAAGTTGGTGAACCACAGAAAGGGACCACACTGTTTACAGTAAGTATAGAAATAGCTTTTAACAGTTCATCCAGAACACGGATCCCATATAATGCATGACTGACTCACACAGAACCAATGATCAATGACCCTAGCGAGTCAAAGATTGGAAAATATATTATAGAAAAAACAGCCTCTGCTTCCAAATGGTTAAGTGAGAAAGACATTTACAGACCAGAACAAACAGGTTTAAAAAAAAGTGCAATAAAAAACAAACAAAAACCCAAAAATAAATAAAAAAACCCAACCCAAAACAACAACAAACAAAAAAACCCCCTTGACTGATGTAAGATGTTGAAGTCCTAACACAAGGTATAATGGTAGCAAAAGTTAACTGCCTAAAAACAAGGGCATGGGAGGTTAAAACTACACGGGAACAAGCCACAGAGGCTACATAAGTGAAGACACATTTTTTGTAGTTGCTGGTGGAAAACAGGGACCCTGAGAGCATCACTTAAGCCAGAAAGCTGGTAGACAAGTACTGATTTCCCTAGTGGAAGAGCAGGAAAAAAAAGAGCTTGCAATATAATAAGTAAACTTCCAGCACCTCCACATTATTAATCTTCATCATCCCTGCTGGCATTTTCTTCTTCTCTATTTAGTAGCACGCTCACTATAATCACCTTGCTGAAATGGGTGACACAACCTGATGCTGAGTATATCCAGCTGAGATAAGACTGGCCTGGGAAAACATTAAACACAAGTCTTCCATTAGAGGACAGGTGTAATTTTTCAAAAATGCTATGCTGCAAAGAGTGCAAAGGCTGAAAGATGAACTATAGCATTCCTCCCTTTGAAGAAAAAACTCTGTCAGTCCTGCTCGCTTCTGTAATTAAGAATGTTATTTCCAATTCTGAGTAGAAAGAGCAGCTCCAAGGTTTTCTTTGATCTTCTGTGATGACAATGAAGACCCATCAGGCTCTTCAAACCCCATTATTTTTTTATTCTTCAAAGACAGTTTTTCACTCTCTTACATCTCTCTGTGTGAGAAGGTGTTTACGTTGAGCTGCAAGATGCAACTAGAAAGCAAGTCAAGGTGCAACTGTTGGAACGTGAAGTGGTTCTTTGCAGACACTAATGCATACAGGCACTTGCACAAAACCCTCCTTGCTGCCAGGCAGCTCTCTGGGAGCTCAGAGATTGCAAACCTTTGAGACTTCAGGTCTCCAGCCCACACCCATAATTCAGGGTTTCAGAACAACTCTAAGATCTTATTACTTTACACCAGAATTGAAGACACTTAGCACAATGAATCCCAGAAGAAAACTATGCAATGGCTCTGGTTACCACAGAAATCAAGGCTAATGAGTTTGAAGACAGCCTATTAAATGTCAAACCCTTTTAGCCAAAAGTAAAATAAATTTAGATTTTAATCTCAGAAAGATTATAATTAAATTTCTAGAAATTTTGTCCATATAAAACTAGCAACCATGACTTGCTATACTGGAACCCAGTCTCACGGTCTTCTTACAAGAAGCCAGAAGCATTTTGTTTGCACGGATGAAAAGCCTCTCCAGGAAGAGAGATTTAATTATTTAATAGAGCAAGCCAAAAGCTCTTTTATGAAAGAGTCATGAGGACTCTTATGCCATATAATGTTCCTGAAGAAGGGCATACTTTCATCTTGGGCAGCTTGTACACCTAGCAAGTTAAATTTTGCTGAGCTAATAAGATCCCCTCACCTTCTTCCAAGAACTGCATGATGCTTTTGTCCAACCCTCTAATGCAAAATGAGCACACAAGCCACATAAGAAGGGCTATAAAAACTCAGCATAAATGGAGGCAAATGAGTGGCCATTCCTCAAGCCAAGTGGCTCCCACTCCTTCCTTTCCTGAACTCTTGAGCAGACACTTCCCTCCCCACATAATGCTCCAACTAAGGTGAAGGGGAGAGTGGTGACCCTACCAAAACTAGCATGAGAGCTAAGAAGTGCTCTGAAGAAGACAGAAAATGTGCACTAGGGGAATTGTGCCACATTCTGGGGACAAATTACTTACTGTTCTGCCTTCTCAAACCTTTCTTGGGCAAACCAGCAGGCCTTTTCTTCATTCTCCTTTCCTAGTCCTGGGAGGAAAAAAAAGGTGCCCAATTTCCCAGAAGCACAGGTCGGCATGGCACAGCAGCCTCACATAAGTCACCATTTGTAATACCACTGGTGTCAACCAGAATTTTTTCAGGTGGCAATTCTTATGAAGTGCTCAAACCAGATGGAACCTTTCAGACCTTTATCCCAGACAAAACTCCACTGCACTTCCAGAACATATTTCTAAAAGCACAAGCATTAGAATTTTCAGATTTAAATTAAGCAAATTCCAAAGACATAACAACCTACATCTCACAGGCATTGTAATTTAACACTGCTTCCACATCACGTTAGCGGGCATTTATTATTTTGTCAAGAATTTATATCAACATAAGATGAGGAAAAATCAGGGTAACGGTTACAGGCCTGAACCTAGTCTTCACTGTAAACTCACATACAGTTTATGAGCACCAACATACAGTAAGTATAACTCAGCTTTTCTAATAATGTACCCAGTGAAGCTCAGAGCATTTTTGAGATCATTGATTTCTCACTACATCAAGTGGATGACTCTCAGCAGTGAGTCTTAAAGTCCTAAACATATTGGAGGTAGGAAGGGAAATCAGTAATCCCATAAAACATCATCTTAATAGCATAACAGGAACCCTTTTTGTCCCTACAGAAAGTAGGCGCAAACAGGGGAAGGAAAGGTCAAAAGGTGAGCACTCAAGACTAAGCGAAGTCAGAATTGGACCTTTCAGTCAACCTCAAACATTTATCTCCCTGCATGTTCTACAACAATGCAATCTTTACTGACATGAGCCAAGAAAGTCTCTCCTTGACGTCTGCCTTAATCAGGATTTATAGAAGAAGCTGCTGCAAAAGTAATCCTCAAATAAAACAGACACTGATATTTTCAAAGTAAATTCCAGTAGTCTGTAGTCAAAACACAAGCAGCATAACCACAGTAAAAGGGCTGCTAGAAAAATGAAACATTAGCAAGTTTAAGAGTTGCCTAAGTGTTTAACGTGAACTTCACTGCACGCATTATTTGTGTTCTACAACAGAAACTGCATAACTATGAAAAATGGCATGACTTGAATAATGTCATAATTTCTATACTCAGTTGGACTGCTGCTGGCAATCCCACCATATCCCACTCACTAGCATGGATATTCCTATTTGGAAGGACTGAGTGGAAGCAAAGTGAATAACCCTGCACATAGTACTGAGTTTTCATGCTGATCAGTTCATGCTGATAGGCTGCAGCATGTGCATAGCTAACTTGAAAAAATCTAACAATTTATCTCACTTAGGCCATTCAAGCTGTTCAGAGTACACACAACTTCCCCATTTATACAATTCCGTATCTGTTTCATTTAAAACAAACTGGAACAGCTTTGACATATTGATGTTGGGAAGAATTTAGAAGGCTCATTTTCTCTAGGGGTACTACAGATATAATAAACTCTTGCGGTAAACTAGTATACCACATCAGGTAAAAGCAGCTTCTACTTTTGCATCACATCAATAAAATGAGACCAAAAACCAACCAAATTAGATGTATGAAAAAAATTCTACACTCTATGTTAGAGAAAATAACTATTTCAGAAGTCTGTATTCATTCAGAACTTGAGATTTAAATTGACTTCCGCAGACCTAAGAGTGCACAAAGGAAAAATCTGAAAATTATCTGTCATGTTTTGCAGTATTCAAATAATTTTTTGGGTCTCTGTATACTTATTATTTCAATTCCCAAAACTAGTGGAAGAAAAAACTTGGAGTAAAACCAGAGACTCCTTAAAGTCTTCCCAATTATATCATATATTAGAACATCTCATGTCTCCCAATCCATGACACTCCTCCAGCTTTACTGCAGCTGAGTCTGAGTTAATGTTTGGCAGAACTTACAGGTAACTTCAAGTAAATCAAAATACAAAACTAATTAACTGGGGATAAGTGAGCTGGCCTGGATATTGGAAAAATGTAGAGGTTGCTGGTTGTGAAGGAGATACGTGTCTGCACTTGAGAGAAGTACACTATGTCAGAAAAAGCCTAAACAAAACAAAACAAAATCAAAAAAGCATGTGCCAAAAAAGAAAAAGGCAACAAAAATACACATAAAAGTTATTAATAGGCAGAGAACTCCAGAAAACATAGGATGCCTCCCAGGTGGCAATTTATCTTCATCACTTCATCAACTTGCAAAGCCTGCTGCAGGCAGATCTGCACAACTTGTGAGGAAAACAGTAGAATTGTCATTGTTGTATATATTATTTGCATCTCACTATTACAAATCTCAGGGGAACTTATCAATAACTACTTTGAAAATAAAATTATCCAGGCAAGATCCTTCCTAGCAGCAACACAAGCAGCAGCTCATACTTGCCAACTGTATTTCTTGTAGTGTAGACATAACTTTTTTACAGACAGGTTTAATTTACACAGTCTGTGAGGCAGTCAGATGGAAAAAGAGTATTGATTTCTTGTCTGAACCCCTGCAATTCAGCACTTTGATAGAATTAGCCAGAAGGGCTGATCCCCCTAGCGTGGTTTAAAACCACACTCTGTGGCACACAGCAATCCCTTGGTGGAGAAGGAATGTAGCTAAAGCCTGGGTCATGCCTTGGTTGAAGACCAACCACCAAAATGAAGACACTGCTGCATGTAGCAGAGAGAAGACATCTCTTCTTAAAAACAGAACCACTTCCAACTGAAAAGTGCAGCTTGTTAGCACGAGGGGTCAAGTTATGTTGTGTTTGAAGGTACTGTGAAAGGAGAAGAATTTATCCTCAGTATGACTTGACCATCCCAAGAGAAAGCCTGCTCAGGCTGTATTCATGAGAACACTTGGGAACACTTACCACATTGTTTTGGATTTTTGTTTTTCTAAACATTAATTAAACTCATTGTAGCCTACCACTGAGAAAATGAAGATAGAAACAAGGATAAGAAGACAGAACAAAGCTGAAGATAGGTATAGTTACCTGATGCTTTAGATAACCAGCGAGTCATTTGAGTACTTGCACTAGAATTAGAGCATTCAAAAATTAAAAGGCTGCTGTCGTGCAATCTAAAAAAGAATGAAAGACTACACTCTGTGCATATCCAGGCTACATCTCACAGATCCCTTCTGCCCCACCCCCCCTCGCCAAGACTACCTGTATTTTTTTGTTACAAGATAAATCAGTTTCCTTCTTTATACAAAGTTCTTTAATACAAGGAGTACCATTAATTTGAAGAGACTCAAAATATTACACTAACAAGATATGGAGCAATCATCATTTAGGACACCATCTCCTGCTTTCCTTAACACTGACATTTAAGATGTTGACTGTGACTTAAATAGGTGAGTGCAGTAGCTTGGTATAATCAAAAGCAATTGTCCAAGGAAATGTGATCTAATACTTGTAATTTAAAATTATCTTTCAATCTGTTCTAGAGAATAAAGAAAACAGAGACATCATTCAGGTGAGTCAACATTTTCATTACAGGCTGCCTATTGCAGTGAAAAAAGTGAATGAGCATTGCAAAAGATGTTCCTGTAGAAATGAGTTATTAAGATGCAACTTGAAACAGTCACGAAGTAAGCATTGTTTATATAGATTTATTCATTTCTTTGAATCTGTCTCTTGCTAGTAGAACACAGAAAGAAAAGAGAGGTGGCAAACAGAAAGCTCTACAGAAGACAAAACCCTACAGGAATAATCCACAGGCAACAGAAGACTTTATTTAGAACTGATGCGACTGTAGGAAGCTTGGAAATCGGACTGATTACACTTTATCTGGAACTGTTTGGCATTAAAGACAACTTAATTCACATGGAAATTACTGATTTTTGGCTGAGGACATGTATCTTTATTTGAACAGTTCACTCTAGAGTGCTTCTGATCAAATATTGTTTATATGACACAGGAGAAAACACTTCACTCCTTTGAAAGCTTAGAGCACCTAACCTAGTACAAATTACAAATTGCGGTTGCAATAGGCAGCAGCAATAAAAGAGACACAGTAATATTATTTTTTAACTTTTTTTTTTTGTTAAACAGTATCAAACAGATCTATGCAAAACCATGTTTCTTTCTGGAAAATTCAGATCAGAAAACTATTTTGAAGATGTCAACACATATAAAATCAGGGAAGGTTGACTTAGCTTCCAAATTGTGCATTTATCTAGCAGAAGTATTTATACTTAAGTCTACTAAGAAGTCTGTTAATAAGAAACTTGCTAATTGTTGGGAGTAACAAGCTCTTCTCATTTCATTGTGCCATTGTAGGAGTACTCAGGGACAATGGTGGAAAAATAGAATGAACCACAAAAGAGTTCACAGAATTTATTTTCTATTCTTTGTACTCTTCAGACTTCAAGAGATCACAGAGCCTACTACCAGTTCCTCTGGAAAAAAATAAATGGGGATTCCTTTCATTCAACACACCTTCTAAGAAACAGGCCTAGGTGGAAACATTTAATTTTATTGCAGAGCAGGTAATTCTGGATCACCCACTATCACCACCATGACATTAGCTGCTCTTACAGAAGGATAAAGATTATTTTGAAAAGCAACATTTGCTGCCATGATGCATCTTCTGGTAAGCCAGGACACAAGTCCAGAACTGACAATGACAGTGGTAAAATTCCAGGACTGAGGTCCTCCACTGGAAGTTCACTTATGGCTCAGTACCTTGCAGATGAAGAGAGCTGCTTCCTCCACGAACGAGAGGCGCAGGAGTTCTTGGTGCAGAAATCATGCAGCCACTGCCTTCTGAACAGCTCATTGCCCCATATCTCTACTGATCAGCATTAACCAGGGTTCTGTGAAAAATCCACAGTGGGCACTCAATGCTCGAGATCAGCAGTCAACTGATTAATTTGATGTACTGGCCACATTTGGTACATCAAGTCCCTTATGCAACCATATCTAGTGGATGCAACAGGAGGGTTATCCCACCCAATGCTTCAATTCTGTAAACTTTCTCACCCTGAGAGAGCCCAAAAAACTTTGTTAAATACAAATTAG
Source organism: Trochalopteron elliotii (assembly GCA_024734555.1). Lineage (NCBI taxonomy): Eukaryota > Metazoa > Chordata > Aves > Passeriformes > Leiothrichidae > Trochalopteron > Trochalopteron elliotii. The sequence continues at coordinate 8,411,942 of JANPWX010000024.1, forward strand.
ATTCATTACAAGAGTTAAATTTCTTTAAAATAGAGAGAAGATCCAGTGTAATTAGAACAAAGAAAAGAACCTCTCTCATATACTACATGTTTTTGGAATATCCTTCTTCATAAATTTAAGATTAATCTTCCTTATAAAAGTTTTACAAGGGCCAGAATTTGGTTGTTTTTAGGTTTTATGGCTCTTTCAGGAAGATAATAAGATCACATACCTAGTATTTTGAGAGTGTATTTCTGGTAATTAATACAGCTGAAAATGTTACTATTTATCCACCAAAGAAACAGCAAGAACACCTGTCTGTTTATTTATTAGGGGTGAGGGTGGAAGATCAGAGCATCTCCTGAGTTATTCCAGAGAATAACTTTACAATTGTCACAGCTGAAAGAAAACCTTTCAAAAGAGCAAAGCTTGCAACTCATACCAAGTCACTTCTGCATATCAACACTGACTAGCAGCTGGGATCTTATCAAACTGCTGATTGTTTGTTTTGGGTTTTTTTTATCAGCATTCAACAATAAAAAATAATCAGAAGAAAAGGTAGAGGCAATCCATACACCTCTGCTCTTCAAGTCATCTATTGAGAAACCAGCTGCAGAATTTCTGGTTGACATGAGACAATGCAAAAGCCACACAACTCCTTTAGGTATCTGTGTGGTTTCCAGCAGTGACTGCCCAGAGCCACCTGGGAGAAAAAGAACAGGGACCACATGGGTTGTGACAATGAGTACTTCACTGAACATTGTACTGCAGTGTAAATGCCACTGTTCTCCTGTGGGCAGCCAAACAAAACATTGACTCTGACCCCTGGACACTCATAAATGTGCTCGAAGATTCTCTTTTCTATCAACATTTTCTTCACCGTACTGCCTTGGAGAAGAATACTGTAAGGTGAGACCTGACTGCTTTTTTATCTTTATGAATGCTCATCTTCCTTCTACTAGGTCAGAACTTCAACATTAAATGATGGAAAAGGCTAAATACATAAGGGGATCCTCCTTGCAATTTGGGACACCTTAAGGTTTGAAGGCCACATACAATGCAGACCAAACAGTGCTAAAATAGACAACTTATTTCTCTTTCTGCAGCTGATGACCTTCATATGGCTAATTCTCTGAGAAAAAGCAAAATGCTGATGCAAAGTAACAGGACTCCAGCAAGGACCACATAAAGCCCAGAAATATCTCAAGAAGAAGCAAGAAATGGTGATTTGCTGTTTACAAAAGTTTGTGTAAACTGAAGTCTAAGACTTAAGAAGGACAGTTCCCTGGGTATGACTCCATGGTAAAGAGAATTTCTTGTCGTTTTTTGGAGTGCAACTATATACAGCTATACACAGAGATGTGATTGTCATCCACTGACCTCTCTCTCAGTATCACAATAAGCTTTGTGGTCCTCTTTTCTCCCCATCATCAACTTCAGATATGGTTCTCCAGTACCACAGTAATATGGCTGGGTTTGAAATTCTCATAGAAGTATCAAATGAACTGACACCAAACGAAAACAAGAAGGAGATCACTCTACTGGTAAAAGAACAATTCATCTTAAAGATCTTGCCCCCTCTCCTCTCTGCCTCTTGCAACTTTAGATTTCTTCACATGTTGGCCCACCAGCTCTCTGGGGGACCAACAGTTTTGGTTGATTCTTTAACTGCCACAAATACCCTGCCAGACTCTCATTTCACTGCTTCTTTCACAAGCACTCTGCAGACCTTCAAAGATACAGCTCAGAGGGCTGTATCTCTCTCCACTGCTTTCCATCCACATGCTGTCCATGCTAGGCCCTTTTGCCTCTCCACCAGTGTGTCTGCAATGCTTTCTTCTGGGCAAGCATTGTTGTTCCTCCTTCAGTGACCTCATCCCTCCCCACCTACCCTATTCCTGTTACTCCTTCCCCAAGACTTCCCATGTACACCAGCCCACTTGCCCCAGCCTCTCACCAACACAAATCTCTTCACTAAGCAGCTTCCAAACATGGCTCAGCAACTTCAGTCTCACTACCAGCCACCTTCTACCTCCACAGAATCTCATTTTTTCTAGATAGTGGCAGTGTATATACTTAATCTTTAAATTCTGCTATTCTAATTCTTATGAACTAGAGTAGCAGAAATGGAAGGAGAAGTAGCAGCATAAAGTAAAAGTTCAATAATAAAAAACCTGCTAAAAATGCAGTCATGCTGCCAGAAAGGGAAAAATAAAGACCATAGTCTCAACTATGAGCTACTGTTAGGAAACCACCTGTGATGGGGTTCTTGAGTAAAAGGTATCCCTGGAAGTGAAAAACATACTACAAATTATGAACTTTCAGTAAGAGGGAGATGTACAACCTTGTCATCTGAGAAACTGAGTTAAAAGAACCGCAGAACACTTGAACCACTTGAAGAAAGAAAACCACATTTTCAACTACTTCAGCAGGCAAACAAAATGAGATCTTGCATTTTCCCAGAGGTGCACACTGAGCGAAAACCACAATGGCAAGAAAATGTAGTTTGTTCACTCACATTTTCCCTTTGAACCACCAGGGACATAATTGTTCAAGGTACAGATAGGGGGGAACAACCATTCTTTTGGAGGAACAAGGTTTCTGCAGCTCATAGGAAACAGACATCAGGCTATCACATGGAACACATGATGCCCCATGTATTACCTGCGGCATACCCATTAAGATGAGCACACACCAGTGAATTCATGCATCACTCTTCTTTTACACAGGAGTGCTGTTGTATTTTTATATCATGTAGTAGAGCTGTAGCACAGCGTAAGAAAAGCTGGTGCCAGCAGAGGGAGGCAGTTGCTCTCCAGGACACGCATCTTCACATTCCCCGATGCACAGTAGGAAGCCAGCAAGTTTGTTTTTGTGGAAGTGAACTCACCCCTCAGCCATTGTGTAAATGTGGCTTTAAATCAAGCTGTAATTAGATTTTGCCGTATTTAACAAAACCCCTCTTGTGCTCCTCTTTTCCAGCTCTAGACAGGAAAGAAATGTATTTGTGAAAGAAAAAAGGAAAAAAGTTTATGCCTCTTCCCAGAGCATGTCCTGGCATGCATGCAAAAGCAAGTACAAAACATAAAACAATAAGCTTTACAGGACACTCAATCTTCACATTACGTAGGAACACAAGGATCTCTCATCTGGTCCACTGTTAAATGTCAGCTCATTATTATCAATATTCTGCTTCAGCACATTAACCTTGTCAAAAGATACTAACAGTCCAACCCTTGGAGTTTAGCTTCTCTCCATAAATTTAATTTACTTGGCAGAAACAGAAGTGGAAAACCTCTGCTAAAGATGCAGGCAAATTAAGACTGCCACGTAGTCCTTCTAGGACAGATTTTTTTTCCCCTCTCAACTTTTATAGTCACAGCATTCCCATTTTTAACCAAACAGCTTTATCCCCCACTAGCAGTCTTTGTATAGTCTGGTAAATCCAAAATAAAACCGTCTGTGGGGTTTGTATTTTTTTTTTTTCAAATCTACTTTACTATAATACATGTTGCACAAGGTGGTTTTATTTTGTGTAAGTTCTTTATAGACTAAACTGCATAAATCCACTGCACTTTACACTGCCATATGCAGAACTGCATAGCAAATGAAGTTGAGTACACTCAGAATAATAAACAGCTTCAACTGTATTTTGATTACAGGCTTGCAGAGAACTTTATGGTGGTGGCAACAGCAGTGGATACAATGGTAAACTGGTGCAAGGAAGTCAAGAGGACATGCCCAAGGGCACGCAGCAAGTCAGCTGCTGTTTTAACAACAAAAAGTTTCTGCTCTTAATCTAGATCTTCCTAGTGAGTCAAAACCTACTGATAACTACCCGGTCTTATAAAAGTTTCAGGTCTTTTAGAAGAAAGAAGAAGAGACAACTGCTAATTACTCACACACAGACATCTAACCACTGCCTAAGATTAAATTATTTACAAAGTTACTAATTCTTAGGAGAGCCTGAAAAGTGTGCCTTTTCTAAACCAACTTATTTCAAGAACATATAATCCAACAGCCTAATTCTCTAGAAGTCATCTGTTATGCTGCAAATTTTAAGAAACCTAAGGCTGATTTAGACAATTCAAAAGATAACCTCATTGTGAAGTAATTTTGCAGTTTAATCTATAAACGCAAAAGATCAAAGTAAGAACAAATATTGGAAGAAGATTATCCTCCTACACCTGTAGAATTCTTAAATTTGGCTGTTGTTGGTTGGGGTTTTTTTAATAGCCAATACTACCTCTTCCTGAAGCAGGTTTATTAAGTTTGGTTCAGCACCAATCCAAATTGACAATATGAGAATTCTTACTATGTGCAGAGTTTCTGGTTTTGAAATGTATAAATGATCTCAGCAAAAGCTCACAGGTATTCAGTATTTTAATCCTTACTCTATCTTTACTGATACATAAATAAAAGAAAACTATTTAAACATCCTGTATAAAGGAAACCTAAATTTGGCATAATCAAAGAGACTACGGGTAAATTTATTTTCTCTCACTTTCTTTGACTCATAGAAAACAAGAGCTGGTTTACTTTTCTGTAAGTCTGAAAGTTGGCACAGTATAATGCCATCTACAACTGTGTGAAACATTTTGAATATTAATGTCTAACCAAGCCAGCAATTCAGAAAAAAATAGGGAAAGAAATCCCACAATGCAGGTAGTGAATGGTATGGTGCCCTAACTAGGAAAGGCAAGTTTCTACACTACCTCCGAAAGCAGAAGCATACAATAGGATTAGACTTATCTTATTTAAGTTTCTTAACAGCAAGACTGCATCCTCCTGACAGCATACTGTTTCCAGCAGGACTCAAATTCCAAATAAGAGCAATTCTTAAAATAAAGTAGCTATGTCTGGCAGAGCTGGAACCATGAGGACAACACAAACACTCAAACCAGTTTATTCAGGTTTGACTCAAAAACTACATTTCAGGCTAGACAAAAATAAGACCCAACATACCTAAAGAAGCTTCCAGACTACCATTTTTAGGTCATGCCCTGTACTTTTTCCTACTTTTCAATTCATATGTAGGAAGGTCAGATCATAAAGTGGATTTCAAATCAGATTATTCTCTACATAATAATTCGTGCTGTTCTTCCCATCACTTGCATACTGTTTTGCTAGTCTGAGAAAGTTATTTGTGTTTATTTCTGAGAAGCTTTTTTTAATCCCTTCAAAGTACCAGCATCCTAAGAGCAGCTATCTCATGCTCCATGAACTTTAGTGCAAATGCTGTAAGCGTTTCTTTTCTTCTTAACAACTTCATTACAGTGTTTACACAGGAATACAGTGCTTGTACTGTAACCATGCAAAGCAAATATTCTGTAGTAAATGTAAGCTTTATTCAAAGTGTAGCTTTAGAAGTCCTTATGGCATGCTCCAGCCTGGACTGCCAGTGCTAGTGCAGGGAAAATGGCAAAAGGAAAACTATGACAGACCTTTCATGCCAACAATGACTTTGGAATGGTCAAACAGAAAACCTATGGGCCAAATATATTTCCAAAATGTGTCTGCTCCTCTTTGCTAACCCATGACAACCCAAGCTATCCCTGCAAAAAGAACGTCAATTCCTCTACACCATCTTCTCAAGCTGTTTGTTCAACATGAGATTGTTAAGTGTATGAGAGAAAAATGGCTGGAGGATAAAAGAACCTCGATCACAGTTGCATGAGAAATGAAAGTAGAACTTTTCTTCTTAAAAAGAAGATGAAATGTCCTTTTGGCAAGCTAGTAATCAAGCTATGATTCTCCTTCTGGTAGAACTAAGTATGACCAGACCACTAGTGACAGACTTCCCAAAGAAATACAGCATTCAGGGAGAAAAGCAGTGTTAGGGATCCCTAAAGGCTATTCTAGAAAAGACCCTCTGCCAGAAGTAAAGCTCTTAAGCAAGACTGAAATCCAGTTTAGGAAAAAAAAATAAGGAAAGAAACACCAACAGCCTCTTACAGCACAGAGTTTAAATAAAGTCAAAGCTATTAGCGGAGGCAGTGAGGAATCAGAAAGGAAAGAAGGGCAAAATAGTTGGTGCACTATGAAAATCTGCACTGTTGGCTTCACTTACGAAAAAAACCCATCGTTCTCCTCTAAAAACATTTTTTGGACTCACACAAAGAACTGTAGCATTTTACCTCTTCTAGCAGGAGAAAAATCAAGCAACATTTAATATTCAAGGCTTATTCTGTACGAAGTGGAAAATGACTACACTAGCCCTTAACACTCATACTGAAGGAGGGCCTGTTTTTTGGTGTTGCCCTTTCTTTTGTTTGTTTTAAAAGGGGGAAAAAGACTCCACTGAAAGGCACACATGGCCATGTACATAGATCTGCTTTTGCTGGTATCACTACCAAAGACTTAAGTACTGTAATTCAGGAAATGTAGGAAATCACTGAATGATTTCATGAAAAAAACACCCATAAGCCCACTGAACCTGCTATTTTGAAATCCAATCTAGTATTAATGGCAATAAAGCAAAGAATAAAATCCAGCACCACAATCTCAGAGATACAGTGGTGTCTGAATACATCAAAATCACTAGTTTTGGTTTGTGGTACAGAAGTTTACATTTGAATGCAGCTGGATTGCAGTCAGCTAGCCAGCTCCCACAGCAGCCCCTCCAAGCTGTATTGATTTCTAGGGAAGAAAATGCACTGTAAATCTGCCTGAGCAGCATTGCGTCATACTTTTGGTTGGCTTGAAAAAAGCAAATTAAATGCTTTCCATTAGCATGGTAAAGAAGCTATACAATTTTGTTTTTATTTCAAATGGAGTCTCAAGTTACAGAACACTTCAGCTAACTCTGTGGCAAGGACTACATGCTCTGTGTTTGTGAAGCCAGCAATTCATGCTTATGTGAAACCAGATGTGTGCACTGCACAGTTCCCAGGGCTGGGAACGGTTTTTTAAAACGTCTTGCTGTTGATTAAAAAGGACTCTGCTTTTCACTTAGATCATGGAATATACTGAAGCAGAAACAACATGTTCTTGCAGGGAAGGGGAAAGAGAGGAAGAGCAAAGGGTCGGAAGCAGAAGAAAACTTAAAGGCCATAAAAACCACACACGCAGAACAGCATAGGAGCAATGCTGTAGTACAACAAAGAGCAACACAGTTCTAAAAAGCAATAAGCTTAACATGATTTGAGGTAACAAGAACTCCTTGATCAACTATTCATATAATTTACAACAGTTACAGCTTCATCAATGAGGGAAAAAAAAAAAGAATCTAGGGCAAAAATAAAATCTTCACAGCTATGAAGTGTCCTTGATTTTCACCAGAACATTTGGCTGTCTTGTATCATGTGTTTCTAGTTAACAACAAACCCCTCCAACAAAGGGAAACGAGACAGAGAGGCACAGAACAAATTGCCTTGCTGGAAGCAGTGAGAGTGTTCAAGGCTGCATTTCACTCATGGATTCTGTGCATCACCAAAACCCAACACTACAATAACACTGCTGTGTTTGAAACCTAACCACCATCACACCTAGATACATCCATGCACCCCATGGGATTATAAGGATACCTGCTGTGAAGCCTTTACTCCCTCAATGCATAACACCACACTTCAAAAATAAATAAATGTTTAAATAACTCCCAGAAGAAATGCCGTGTCTTTGTAATGGGTAGTTATCTCAACTTGTATTGCTTTGTGTACTCCTAAGGCAAATGTAACAAAGGGAACCATTACAGAGATAAGTATTTCTGGATGGGGTTTTTGCCTTCAGTTTGAAATAACTTTGTAATCATGATCAGCAGCTTTTCTGCTCTGTCAAGGTTTGAATACAGTGTCCTCAGTTGTTCAAGATGACCTTGCTAGTGGACTGGAGAAACACGGGTTTCTCCAAGTGAAGAAAATCCAAGTAATGTGAAGCAAAGAGGGAGGGCATGGTGCAGCAAAGGGATGAGGGGGCCTGTGCTTACTGCACTCACCCCCAAGATGTGTACAGCAGATCATGAGGGAAGGTTCTGAGCTGAAGCACTGACTGTGCTGATGGCAGAACTCAACACCAATTTTGATTTTACTCCACAGACAGAAGGACAATGAACTTAGGTCTAGTTCAGAGCTCTAATTTCAGTTTAAATTAAGATCAATAAAGGATTAACTAGGAAAAACTGCAATTCTTCTCAGGTGAATCAAGAACTATTAATTTAAGAAGCTTTCCAACAATGAAGCTAACACCTTGCAACAGGTAGGTTTTAAAAATGAAGCTGACAATTTTAAAAGCACCTACCTTCAATCCTAAATAAATCTGTAGGAAACATTTCAACTACTAGTCACTTTTTTCAGCCAACTCTCTACACTTAGTTTAATTAATCTTATCAGTATGAAGGAAAGATCCTGCATATATCATCACTACATTCAAAACACTGGCAAACAAAACCTTAGCATAGTCAAATCTCCCTAAGTGTGTGCAACTGTATCATTGATACGTTCAACAAAGTTCTTGGGGTCACATGTCTTTTTCTTCCATCAGTATTTATCCTGTACAAGCAAGAATGGGTTCTGGATGCTAAGAAATTACCACAGTGCTGATAAACAGAAAATCAAATACAAACCTCATTCTTCTCCCATTGCTGAAGATACCAGAGAGTATTCCCATATACTTTTTTGTGGCCACTCAAAGCGAGCTCTGAATGTGGCACTTGAAGTGGGATATGTTTCTAAAAACAGAGCATGCTGTAGAGCTCAGAAACAGCCTGTTCCCTTGCCAACAAAAAACTGTAGATATATCTTTCTACTAATAATCTAAGGAATTACTTCTGGCTCTAACCTACAATGCATATTATGTTGTTTTCCTCTCCCCTCCCCCAGCATTTGCTATTACAACATTTGTATCAGGTAGCAAGGAGCTATACACACAAAACAAGGAGAAAGATCAGAGATGTACTTGAGTGTTTATTTTGCAAGAAGAAAAATCCTTATTTTGAAAATTGCATCAGACAATTCAATTTTCCTGAAAAATTAATCACTTTACCTCAGTGTAAGACTTCTGAACTCCTGCTAAGGCTGTCTGGCCTGTTAGGAGGTCTTCACCTTTAGCAGAGGTCTTCAAATGAAGGCAGATCTCTTCACCCCAGAACTCCCAGAGGCTCCCTGCAGCAACGCCTGGAGATACAGCAACAGGGAAGGCATTTAGCTCCATCATCAAAGCCAGTTTTAGAATGGATAAGAGAATGGTGTCCTTAAAGGCTGCATCTTGGTTTGAAAAATGTAAATTTCCAAAATTAGGACCTTACATCTTCTTTTGGAGACTTAAAGGCTGCAAAGAGGAGTTGAGCAATACTGGACATGGATTCAGTCAGTTATAGATGGTCTCTAGCCTTTATATTGCCAGTCCCAACAGCATAATCTCCAAACTCTGAAATTTAACAGGTATCAATTCTGAATTTTCTCTCATGTCATTATTTTCCCCACATTGAAACTGCTCAGAGACATACATTGAAAATGCCTCAGGACAAAGAGTACAAGTATGACACATCATCTGCTCAGGGAACTCACATAGTGCTGTGCCCCTGCAGGCAAGAAACAGCCCACAAACCACCTAGCTTCCCTGCACATGATCTCCACCCAGCTGACAAAGTACTCCTTGTTAAAAGTCCACTCCAGAACACTATCTTATGCTCAGAAAAATTAAAAATAAAAATCCTTAAATTCCACCATCAGAAGGGAAGGATAACAAGATTACCTTCCTGAAATGAATGTGTTTCAGCACTGCCTTTTACATGCAAAACAACCATACAGAATGTAGTCGTTTACAAGCTGTGACCTAAATCCCTGTTTATGTTCTTTTTCTCAAAATGCCACCTGAGGTAAGACCAGCTCTAATCACACAGAAAAGTACTTGGGTACATGAGATTTCTGTGGTTTGGTTTTATTTGACAGTATGTGGTCAAGCACCCTTACTAGCACAAGCAGATGGCACAGCAGCTTCCTTTAAGCAAACAATCCTGAGTGGTTTCAAATTACTTTAATTTTCTAATCAGCTATTCACTCTAGAAACAGGACTGCAGTCAGGTTACAGACCATGTGACGAAACACTGGGCTCCTTTAACAAAAATATATGCAGAAACAGCTTAAGCACAAATTCAAGAAAACCATTTTTGGTCTCATACTGTTAACAAACCAAACAGGCAGCAATATTTGTCAGATACCAAGTACTTTGGGCTTCTTTGTTCACAGTCTTTGGGGACCCTGACTAAGTTTGGGTCTTACCATTAGTACACTGAAGATAAGAGTTTGTGTTGGGTGGGTGGATGAAGTCTTATCCTGGGAGACTGACTGCCTTTGAAACAGTGGTACACCAGAAACAAGTAACAATGGGGGGATTTCAGACAGATTGGCATGTAAATACCTAAAATTAGAAAAAAATAACAAGAGAAAGATAAAGGCGTAAGCATATTCAGAATGATGTAGCATTACAGCTACTCCGCTATTATGAGCCTGCTGTAGTAGTGTTATTCTGGTATTTGGTAAAAGAAAAAAATTAAAAACGTGGCAAGAAAAAGAAAAATGTGGTTTTCAACCTTGCCTTGTTTAGTACAACAAGGCACAACAGATTATTAGCCAGAAACACACTCTTATTATTACAAATTATTCTGATATCCAAATTATTGTATTTTAAGCAGCAATTCTAAATGAGGCTCATTTCAGCCTAAAAACCAAAGCAACTGTGTAAGCAAAAGGATCCCTGTAAGTTCATATTTGACAAGTCAAAGGGAAAAACTGAACCATGGTCATTAGCTGCAGCCAGTAAATCTGTTCTGGCCATACTACTTGGCCAACAGCCTGAGCAAGTTCAAGTACAAACACTTATTTCCAAGTTGAGTGACAATTTTTAACAGCTATCAAGTGGTCAGGATAGAAGACATCCCCAAAATCTCGAGAAGAATGCTAGATGCACTGCTTAAAAACAAAAACTTGTGATAAAATACTGCAGGGAAAAAAGGTTCCGACTTTTTGTGCAGGTAAGTATTCAGCTTCACAAATTCCTTCCCTTCTGCCTGTTGAAATTAGAGTCCCTTTCTTTTTGCTTCTCCACAAAATTGCTGGTTTAAAAGCTCCAAAATACATGGTCCCAAATTTATATCTGTTGTTAGGAATGTTACCAGTCTCATATGGGAAATAAATATCACTGAGTTGAATGTATTCATGTTTAAAGATGAAAGTATGGTATTGAGTGTATGTGTATTTGAGTGCACGCATCTGCACAAATATATTTCTATTAAATAGCTGCACAGTTATCAGTCAGCTTCTCTAAAGTGCTCAGAACTGCACTTAAAAATATTTTTAAGAGCCTGTTTTGTATTTATAGACTACATCCTGAGTTTCAACCTTTATCCAACAAGCTGGAGCCTTTCATAACACATGTAGTTTCCTGCTTCGCTGTCCAGTAACAACAACTCTTTGGGCTTTTTTTTCTGAAAGGACTTTTCATCCTCAATTGCCATGTTTTTCCTCTCTTGCTAAGTATAAAATCAAAGTTTTAATACTTAGAAAAACACATATCTCATGACAGAGAAGCCAAACATTATTTAGAAGAATTCATGAATGAATGAATGGCCGCCTTATTCTAATAATCCCAAAGGCATCAATCTAAACCTTCAAACCCGACTCAAGTCTACCATGAGGTTTCCACAATCCAAACTCAAGTCTTTAAAAACATAGGATTTCTTCACAAAGAAATAAGCTGATATGGAAGCTCAGCAGCATATGATTAAGCATTTGATAACTTGATGCCTTGATAAGGCGTTACCTTAATCTCTGTCATGGAGGAGAAGCATAAGTCAGGAAGCTGAATCTAGGCAACTGGAGGAATCTAGCTACTCAAATAAACAAGCTATAGTTTCTGTGTCAAGAAAAGATATGAATGCTCTCTGCAGCCACACTTCTGTGTGCGAATAAAGTTATTTAACAAAGCAGAAAAGGTAGAGAAGACCCCACCTTTATACATAACTAGAAAAAAGGGAATATCTAGCAATGTGTATTGTGAAAAACTATTCAGCCTTTTTAATGCAGACCCTACATTTTCACAGGCAGAAGGTTTTACTACTCACTACTCTCACATCTCTATAATTTTCAGGTAAAAATCTTGCATCAAGCATAAATTAAAACGTATAGTCAATTTAGAGAACACAATTTTCAGAAACATTAGTGGAGTCTTGTTAGAAAGGGTCCATATCCACTAACTCTGGCAGTTTCTACTCCTGCAGACAGACTTATTTTTATTTACATCAGCAATAAAACCAAGTTGCAATCTGTTCCCATATTCAGCATTAAGCCCCTGAAAAGATGAAGGAATCAAATTAAAGAGATACAAAAAAACCTCAAGTCAGGCACTTCCCACAGTTAATACTTCATTAATACATTCATACTTCACATCCCACTACTTTAATTATTACTCTGTATTACTTTTGTTGGCTAATAAAAAATATCTTCAGTACTGAAGGCTTTACATCTGAGATGGAATAACATTCGTGTTTTCTGACTTGATACCCAGTTGTTAAAAGTATTCATCCCAATTCAGACCAAGACTAATAAATTTCATTGCAAAGTAAGACACCTATAAGATGCTAAGAGGAGCCTTACTCCCTGCAAAGTCTGATGAAAATACTGCTAATTTTTCCAAGCAAGAGGTACATTCCCTGGACAATTGGAAGGAAGCAACATCTTTAAAAGTTTCAAGGTTTCACCACCACCATTCTTGCAGCTGTGAGTATCCCACTAGGAGACTCTGGATCAGCACAGCTGTCAAGCCACTATAAACTGTCCGGGAAAGTTACAGTTCATTTGCAGAAGCACAAAAGTGCACTAATGCCCTAAATGTTAATTATACTGAAACAAAGCTTCAATTAGAAGCAGATCACCAAGTCCAACACACTAATACTTTTGTTTGCTGGTGTGTACGCGTGCACGTCTGAGAAACATACCTACAAGAAGGGACAAAATGCAGATTTTCATTTTGCCTTTATTAGTTTTCTGCCCACATTCTCAGCTACTCTCTTTTCTGCTCTCCAACACCAAGGGCTTCATTTACAGTTTGTATCAGCTATTAAAATATAATAGGAACAAAAAAAAGGAACACAGCAAAACAGGTTTTCTGGAGAGCCCATTACCTGGTTCTACAGGATTGGATTTGTTTTCCTAAAGTTGAAAAATAAATGAAAATAGGCATAGACATCATGACAGTGTAATTAGAGTGCTTACGCATCAGCGGGCAGCCTGGTAAAACAGGGGTCCAAAGATAAACGAAAAGAGATAGTGTGTTTTTTGAGGAAGGAATTGCTGTAGAGGAGAATGAAGGGCAGGGAAATTACAGTACTTGAACAAAGCAGCAGCATGGATGGACCTGATGGGTTTCCATGCTGTCACTTTCTTTGTGCACCTGAGAAACAACAGTCAGATGCCAAAAAAACTAATGACAACAAAAAAGCAATCAGAATTAGGTCTGTTAAGACAGGTGGCTATCAAGAGGATACACACAATTCTTATAGAAAACCATTCCTTCTAGAAAATTCACAGGAAAGCAGATGATGGAAAGTACTCCCCAGCTGAAAGCGCAAACACAATTCAAGGGGTACCAACTAAAAACTGCAACCAGGAATTTATGAACTGTGTTTATATGCTAATGTACCACTTCCTAACCTCTTCAGTCTTTGTGAATATACACCTCTTGCCAAGGGACTTGAAAGAAGAAAGCCTGTAAACTTGTGAATGTTCCTGGTTTGGTGACAACGGCCAACTAAGAGTTCAAAGAAAGGCTGCAAAATGAGGAACATGATGAAAAGCAAGTATAATGATTCAAGAGCGGGGTGGTGTGAGAAGCTGAAAAGGCCTTGACATTGTGCAAGCTCTGCTCAGAAATAAGAAAAACATCTCTGTATTATCAACACTGATTTCAGCACAAATCCGAAACATGTCTCCAGACAAGCTCCTATGAAGAAAATTTACTCTATTCCAGCCAAAACCAGCACAAAGTGACATCAGAAGATTGGCTTAAGAAGGGCCCTGGTACCACGATTAATTTTAAGTAAATAAGACCAGGAAATTGATTCCAAACAACTAGGTTTCTTAAGTTTTCACTGTGAAAAGTAATAGGAAATTGCCACAGTGCGTTATTACTGCAAACATTACAGAGAACCACAAAATAGGGAAGAGAAGCTGGAATTAAGACAAAATAAAAGACCTTTTGTAAGAGTTTTTGGTGAATTCTCTATCTGTTAAAAAAAGAGACAATGAAGCTCTGAAAAAGGACATAATTAAAGTAGGTAATTCTCAAATTTTCAAAAAAATAATGTACTCTGACACCTTATTTATGATCCAGGAAAGATGTCAGTATACTCAGAGTTATTTCCCAAATATAATGGTTTCTGAATGACAGCCTGGGTATAACCCCAGAAGTAAGCCAAATTCTGAACTGTCCTGCTTTTCAGTTTGCCATTTAGCTTTATTCATTTTTCGTAGTCCCCATGAAAGCATAACCACTTTGTTGTTCATAAGAAGCAAGCTAAGTAATTGGTTTGACTTTGGAACAAACATTAGAAGCAACCATATGCTATCACCATATTTGCCTGCTATTTTGAAAAAATCTGAAGACAAGACACTGATGCAAATATACATGAGAGCAATTAATTATTTGCAGCTCAAAGGGGAAACATGTATGTTACACTACTTGCCTGCATTCTCACAACAAACCTTCTAAAAATCAGCAACACTTAATGGGCAGAATTGGATATCTACTATGCCTAAGAAAAACATGGAAATATAAGTAAAACTATGCATGAGACTTTAGATCTAACAAAGGTGACACCTCTCTCTAGCTTTTAATACTGATGACATTATCATCTTAAGAATGATAGTCTGGAATATACAGACACTTTCAAAAGTCTTTGCAACATCAAAGCTACACAAATGCTCCTTAATGACTTCAGATTTGGATTCATGATTGTTGTTGTTGCAAATCCAGCCACAGTAGAATTTTTATACAAATTATAAAACAAATTTGCTGTTCCCTCTAATCTTTCCCTCATCTTGGCAGATATGCATAAAATAAGCTGTGCAAGAGACATGAGAATCCTAACCCTTCCTGGTAGTGAACCCCCACATGAGATGTGTTACTTCTCCTTTGTGAATGACCAAGGGACAGTGACCAACATGCAAAGCAATAAAAGTGACACCCAATTCCATTAAATAATCAGATCAAGGCAGCTCTCAGGTTTCCAGCTCACAGTTAGATGCTGAAGCAAAACCTGCCCAAGCAATTTTGCCAGGGAATGATGCCAGGGAACTGCAAGCGTGGTTCTCCAAGGTACCTGAATGACCAGAGGCAGCACTTTCATCAGATCTACAGGAAATTGGGAAGTGAGAAAGTGCCAAATGGCTACAGAATACCAAGCCATGCACACATTTTGGAGGAGTTTCAGGTCACCTTTCTTTGCTCAATGGCCAACACAACAAGAACTGAATTTATAATATAAGCCTATAATAATAATAACAATATAAGAACTAGAACAAGCACAATGCAGAGAAACCCCCACCAGCCCACCCCCTAGCCACCCAAAAAAAAAATCCCATGAAAAAAAAAAAAAACAAATAAAACACTTCAGAAGTATTAGGCCCAAAAAAAGTTAAGCACTTCATAAGAAGTGAGAGACAACTAGCAGGAGGAATCAGCTGACATAAACAGTCATTGATTTATCAATTCATTACACATGACTGAAACACAGATGGACATTACAGCCTGTAAAGAGGAATTTTCCAAGTTTCCAAGTAAAGACTTTTCATCAGCAAGTTATTAAAACCCCAAAGCAGCAAGAATTCACTTTAATCTCTATTCTATCTCTGCTTGAGGACATCCACTTGCTTATCCTGCTTCATATTCAGACTGTCAGTTCTCTCTTCACAACTCAGTATAACCAGGAAGAATAACTTGGTTCCTGATTATTCAACTGTAATTGTTTCTCTTAGGATGTTTTACAGCTGGAGGAGGAAAAGATACAAACAGGTGACCTCAGTTTTGACTTTAAATCAATCAACAAATGAAATGTTAGTAATAAGAGACATGAAACAGACACATTACCCATGATAGGAAATACTAAATCTACAGCTGGGCTTCAAAACAAAACCCTACAGTCTACTTTGCTGGAAATAAGAAGATATACAAAGCTTTGACTTGGGATCAGGCCACAGGGTCAAATATACAAAGAGGATATAAATCAGACATTATTTCTAAAACTTACTTGCCAAAGGACAAGACAGTGAGTACGGAAGTATTTATGAAAACATATCAACACTGAAAAAAAGGCAAGTACAAGGGCATGCAGATGTCAGCCAGTCACAGATGTGCTGCCTGCTTTAGCAGTCAGAACTAATCCCTGTCCCCAGCCAAGCTTGGGGACCTGGCTCTCACACCCAGGTTGTAAAGCAGGGGAGCTCCCTAGGACAGTATATACAACTGGGGAGCTCCCAGGACCCACACTACTGACCAAGCTGGGGATTCAGGAGGGCTCAAGTCAAGACACCTCAGAGAACACACATTAAAAACTTTTCCTAGAAACTACATTAAACCATTATTGTTGTTTATTAAATATACATAAGACTGGACTACAACAAAGTACAAGGAGTTTATTGCTTCCCTGTGACCTGTTCCAATAGCACACTATCATCATTGATAGGAACAGTAAAACAGTAACATACTTGCAGGGAAAAAGAGTGCTGGGTATAGGATATCAATGATTTAACTTTAATGAGGCTGTGGAAAGAGTCCTTGCATTATGCCCAGCACACCACGGAAAAGGGATGTCTTACCAAAAGCCTTCCTCCCTGGATGACAAGAAGTGGAGCCCATCTCCAGGCCAGGGGCTCGGCACATAGGATTACTCAGCAGATTGTCATGAAAGCAGGAATTAAGCGTAACATGCCAGGTCGGCAACAGCCTACCTTATGAGAGGCATTTAATAACAACGTTTTTGTGCTGCACACCACAATTTGGAGAAACAGAGAAGCAAACAGCAATGTAGTTACTGATGCAACTCCAGCTTAGAAACAGGTCATTTGAGGCAATTCTGTACAGAAGGAAAAAATACATGAGTCCACAACTGATTACTTTTCTTTGTTTAAAGCTAGTTATAAAAAAAAATGTTTCTTGTTTATGCAAATTATTACTAACCAGAATTTCAGTGCAATGGTACAGCACTTCCATACCTCAGAGAAAGTAAATCCAGGACCCTGTTCATCTCCAAGTAGCAGGAAGCTGGCAAACAAGCAAGGGGCAAGCAGCCAAACCAACCACTACTGCTAAGAGCAGCATAAATCAAGAGTTTGAATGAGAGGGCTTTACACTTCCTCTCTGAGGACTCCACCACTTATTGCTTCTTTTAGAAGCATTTATCAACCTTATATCAAGTCAC
Source organism: Trochalopteron elliotii (assembly GCA_024734555.1). Taxonomy (NCBI): domain Eukaryota; kingdom Metazoa; phylum Chordata; class Aves; order Passeriformes; family Leiothrichidae; genus Trochalopteron; species Trochalopteron elliotii. The sequence goes on from JANPWX010000024.1 coordinate 8,429,331, forward strand.
TATGGAAAAGCATGAAAGGGGCAACAGTTGCAGAGCACCTCCATGAGTTTGACCTTGATTTGGGCCACTTGATCGTCAAAGGTCACAACAGGAGTAAAATTTGAGAGACTACAATCTTGTACTCATCTGACATAAGCATACTTCAGCATAGCATAAGATAACATAGAACTCTGACACTTTATAAAACAAAAATCAAGCAGTCACATAATGTCACTGGATGAAGGACAAAAAGCCACAGACAGCCACATGCATAGTCTTACTTTGACAACTCTCACCCTCACTTAACAGGACTGAGTCTAAGGAAGAAGGAAAGAGCAGAGAGTATTTAAAGAAGAAAACAACTTTACAAAATGGAAACAGAATTTACAAAGTAGACAGCCCTTTCAAAGCACCAGTCATAAAAGGAAAGATGCATGGGAGCTGACAGCTAGTCAGTCACACATCAGTCCATAAAGCAAGGACTCCGTTCTACTCTGAAGCCAAAGGGCAACTGAGAGATTGTCCTATCCTGTCATTCATCCTGAAACTACCTAGCATTTCTTTTTAAATAATGAGATGGACCACTAACACTTTAGAACCCACAGCTAAGAAAATTATGCTGGTCATTAGAGTAACAAAAAAAAAATCTCCAAAAAACACAAGCAAGACTTTTCTACATCAAAACAGGCACTTTTTACTGGAGGCACCCACATATCCGTAAAGATGCGCATGTTGATGATTCCACCAGGCTAATAAAATGTTGACATGGCATCCTTCCTTGTAAAAGTTGACAATATGATGACACTGCAGAAAATTCTGTGCAAGTTATTTACAAAGACAGGCACCTAAACAAGTACTAAATCCCAAACATTGACTTTAAACATTCTGAAGGTCAGTATGAGGCATCTAAGGAGATGCTTGTGCAACACACAAAATTAATCAAAATTATCAAAAGCACCAGGCAGAAGGAACAAGATGATCTTAAAAATAAGTCCAACATCTTAAGAGGAATCCAACTTAATTTTTACTGGACTACTATAATTTCTACTCCTACATTTGCATAGTGTACAAACGATGCATTTAAATGTCCAGTTATTACCACAGAATCAGAAGAGTTTGCACTGGAAGGGACCTTCAAAGCCCATCCAGCCCTCTGCAACGAGCAAAGACATTTTCAACCAGATCAGATGGCTCAGAGCTCCATTCAACCTGACCTTGAATGCTTCCAGATCCACCACTGCTCTACGATCATAAAGAGGAGATAAATTTTCAGAAGCATGCTTTCTCAGATCCTGCTGAGAAAGTGTTTCATATGATGCAATTCAAGCAGAATACCTTTCAACCTGCTTGACACAAACCAGAGAAGAATTATTTTATCATACTTTCAAGAAAAAGTAGTGCACCAAAAGTCACCCTTTAATCACTAACTAAAAAAAGTTAAAATAAAATATGTGGGATGTGAACAGAATTTGACAGGTATTCCTAAAATACATTTGACATTATTCTTTTATGTGTTTTATGTTTTTAATGATCTTGATAATCTTTGCTCATTTTACATGCAAATAACCTAACTATGCAAGTTAACTTTTTAATCCAGCAAATTTCAGGTGAATTTCAACACTGTAAGAATTGTTGGGAACAAACTTTCTTTGTATTGACAATAACTTAGCATTTACACTGCATAGCAATTTAATCAGGATGTTATAATTTGGTTCTGTGTGGGTGTCAACTGACTTGCTTCAAATTCTGCTTCACATCTACAAAAGTTATTCACAAAGAAGATGCAATTATATTAATCACACGGGCTGACTACAATGTCTAAAGCTTCAGCACACCTCCTTTTGGGAAGTTAGGACCTGCAGCTCCACATATAGGAAGACTTCCCCTGAAAGCAGTAAATATATTTCTTGACTTTTGTTGCAAAAACCCAGTTTTGCTGATCCTGTAGCAGCACATAACCAGTCTCCTGTCCAATCTCTCCTACTTCTACAAGACCTTGGACAGGAGCAGGAGAAAAGGAAAGTCAATACATGAATCCTTAACACAAACGTTTTAACTAAAAATTACCTTTTCTCCCTCAATTCTGTCCTCTTTCATACAGTTCCAGACATCAAAATATAGAGCAAAGTTCTAAATTCTAATATTTGAAGGAACTACACCAGAAACAACTTCAAAATGCCAACATAGAGGGCATCTAAATTAACCTAATTTTCTTTTGTCCATAGCTTACAAACAGAATGTTTACGAGAAGACTCTTATCTTGATTTACATAATTTGCAGATTGATGGAAAATTCATTACGTTCCCCTGTGTAAGTTATTCCATGATTAATTATCCTAATTTAACTACCTTTGCTTTCAAGTCTAGGGTGACACAAAAGATTAAGATAAAATTAAAGGCTTCATACAACTATTTTCCCCAAGTTTGCTTAAACCTCTAATACAGTAGATTACTCTATCTGTAAGAGCCAAAAAATTCTCTATTCTTCCAGTTTAAAAAGCACTCCTCCCAGTGTTTCCAGTTTAGATGTATAATACTAGGCCAAGTCACTGGTGCTGTGAGCTAAACACACAGGCCAGTAGCTGCTGAGGAAGAGGAACAGGAAAGCTAGACAAGGCCAAGTGAGAGGTTTCATGGTTTAGCACCTCCCAGTGAACGACAACGAGAATTGGCAAGCTTCCATATTCATTTGTTTATTTTGCTGATGGGGATGTATACTTTCAGGAAAACAAAAAATTCAGTCCTGTGGCCCATTTTGTTATATCAATACCATACTACTCTTTTGGGTAGAGTGTGGTCACACGTATCAGGAGGCTGGGGACATGACATGGAGCTGGACAGCAGGCAATGGGAAATGCCACAAGTCCCCAGCCCCAAGCTCGGCCCCACACTGACAAGCACACAAAGAGGAGACTCTTGTGAGGTTTGGTGATGGTGTTAAAGTTACACAGGGGAAGAAAGATATTGGGGTGCTGGAGCGCATCCAGAGGCCAACAAAGCTGGTGAAGGGTCTAGAGCACAAGTCTTAGGGAGGAGCTGCTCAGGGAGCTGGGGCTGTTTAGTCTGGAGAAAAGGATGCTCATGGGGACCTTACTGCTGTCTACAACTACTGAGAAGAGGTTGTAGCCAGGTAGGGTCAGTCTCTTCTACCAAGCAACAAATGACAAGACAAGAGGAAATGACCTCAACCTGTGTGAAGGAAGGTTTAGATTGAATAACAGAAAAAAATTCCTCACCAAAAGAGCTGTCAAGCACTGGAACAGTCTGCCTAAGGAAGGGATGGAGCCACAATACCTCTGTGTAGATGTGGTGCTCAGGGACATGGTTTAGTGGTGGGCTCGGCTGACAGTGTTAGGTTAATGGTTGGACTCAATGACCTTGGAGGTCTTTTCAAAACTAAATTACTCTAAGGTGAACATCTTAATAGCCTGATGGAAAGGAAAATGCTCCCATCCACATTTGAGAGCACCAGTGCTTCCCCAGTAAGGATGCTTTCTAGCCATGGAGGATGATTTTTGAGGAATAAAGCTTTAAGTTATTAATAAGAATGAAATCTCTTGACCTAGATTTTCTCCAGCTTAAAAAGCATATACACACATAACAGAGCCTTCCTCTGCAAACATGAACATATTACATTCATCATACAGCAGAGCACTTCAAAACAGATATTTCACAATGAAAAGAGAAAAAAGCTTTTTGTGTTCCTCCCTCTCCCAGCTTTGTCTAAGAACATGAATACAGATGATGCTTGATTAAAACAGAAACCTGAACCCCAAGTTGCATGTATTTACTTTTCAAAAGCATTTTACAATTTGATTTTCTTCTTGCCTGCTGTGATAATTGATGAAAACTACACAGGGATTAAAATGAGCACAGGTGCGTGTCTACATAGTTCAAAGAGATTTGATCTTGAATGAAAATAATAATAATAAAAAGCTTGAGTATTTTTAGGAGTGGATTTAACATAGCCTAACCAAATAAGCCTAGATTAAAAGTAGGATTTTACAGTCCAGATTTCACGTTACTGAAATTTAAAATATGTATTTCATAACAGATCAGCAACTGTTGCAAGCAGTACCTGATTTACTTGCATTTACAGCCCTTCATATCATACGTGTCAGAGCAGATGCAGAGAAAAAATAAAGGCATTACAAACAGTAAAGAGCACTAAAATACAATACAAGGGCATGGATTACAAAAGACATTTGGCACTAAATCAACCTTATTTTTAAATTTGTGAGAAGTAAAAGGAAAGTCTATGAGCTGAGAATATCTTTCTGCCAATATACAAATCAGCACAAAACCCATGCTTATTTTCTTTGCCAAATTTATCCTGCTACAGCTGAATCACAACTTCCTTGCACCCATGAGGTCACGAACTATTTGAAAAGAAATGCAAGATACAGCTAATCTTTGTGTCAGCTCATCATACCTAATGCAAAAAACATTATTTCCCTCATTTTTCTGTCCCAGCTTCCTCCAGCAAAGCTAACTAGCATGTTGCTAATCCCAAATTTGTTGCACTACTTTGTTAAACAGATTTAAAAGACAAATGCACACAAATCACACAGGATAAAGAATTTATTCTGTGCCCAAGGCTTACTGCTGAGCTTCTATTAAGAATTGAAAAAAAACCAAACCAACTGCACTCAATTGTATTGAAAACAAATTTATTTGTCTCAAAGGAAGACTCTACACTCATGTAGACATTTTTACACAACAGCTGCTTTCTTGTCTAAACTACCTAAAACATTGTTCCTACAATAACATGTACTCAATCTTCTTTCTGAAGCAGAATCCAATATATTTTTAGGCCTCTGAATAATAATGGCAGGAGATTACAAATATATGGATCAGAGATGGAAGAATTGCCTATCCTCCCTTCCCTCCCCATGCAGGGGGGCAAGCTCCTGACTCCATCATATGGGACACAAGAGCTGATCAGCACTTCCTCCCAACAGGCTTAATTTTCACTTAAGCACCTTTCTGAGTAGTGACAATGAGGGAACACCGGCAATCATTTAACAGAAACACATCAGTGAAATTATCAACATCTGAAAATTTCCCCAGCAGCCCCCTGTAACTTCATTTTTTGTACACATTTTCCTGTACACCATAGCCACAGATTTATACCTTTGCAGCACCCAAATATAAATTAACTCCAACTCCATGTCAAACATCTCTTTGACTTAGCGGTTTTGAAATTTTGACTTTAGATTTTTACACAACTCTCAGAGGATTCACCAGGGCACCAAGCCCAGTTTTGCAATAGACTGGTAAAGAAATTGAAATTAAGACATGAAAACCTGGAAAAAAAAAAAAAACCAACACCACAAATATATGCTTCTAGTATGTTTTCTTTAATCAAAAACCCATCCTATGCCATTACTGCACAATTCAAAAATATATCTTTTAAATCTGTTAGAACACCAAGAAACTAATTTTCCTGTTGTTTAAACGATCTTGTATGCTTGCTATTGATTTAACTTATAAAGACAGATTATTTAAACAGCTCCCTAAATGCAAAACTTTCAAGGATAAACAAAAAACTGCATAAAGAGAAAACAGTATTTTTACCAATTTCTTGTCCATTAAACATATTGCTCAACACATTTAGTTGCAAGATCTTGTCCTGGCTAATATTAAATCTTAGATGCAGTTCAATCTCTGCACACCACATTTAAAACTCCTAAGATCATAAAAATACAAAAAGCAAGACCACTTAAAAATTGAATAATTATTTTTCACATTTCACAAAATTCTGCAGGTCAGTTCAAGCCCTGAAGAAGATAAACAATGGTTGTTTTGTTGTTTTGGTTTTTTTTTTTAATTATAACATATAATTCTGCACATAAGAAACCATATATATTTACTATAGTTTGAAAGTAACAAAGGAGGGGACTAAGGCATGTATTGAAAAACACTTAAGACATCAAATCCAAAATAATTTAGGCACTTTAAAATAACCTAAATATAAAATTGCTGTCATTTAGTTTTAATTAACACATAACCAATTTGTTTTCTGCATGAATTTGCATAGCACATGGCTAATTACTATTTTGTGAAGAGTCTGGGGGGAAGAAAAAAGGCATAAATCTTTACACAGTTCATCAACAATAAAAACCAAAATACCACAGTGAGTGCCTTTTCCTTTTTTTTCTTGTGACAGCAAGTATAAATAAAAACATGCTTTTTAACACACAGGCAACTAAACAGGAATAAGACTGTAAAGTGAATCAGTGCAGGAAACCCAGGATTAAGGCTGAAACTTTATTCTAATCCTTCTGTTCACAGAAGTAGCAGTCATCAGGCAGCATGTGGTCTGGGCATGCACCTGCAATACACAGGCAGGATTTAAAAGTACTTACAAAGAGATCAGGTTTTGTCTGAGAAAAGTTTCTCTTTGGTTTAGGAAGTGGAGTATCTGCCTTCTCCAAAAAACGAATAATAACTACGCACATCAGCTTGTCAGTGATTTTGCCAGAACGATAACCTGGATGTGACACATGCACAACTCATCATTCATGGGGATTGACTTGACAGTAGGAAAAAGCTCAAGAAAAGACAGAAAAAACAAAAACCCTCTTGCTTGAACTTGTTAAACAGTTCAAGTTGACAGCCACACCACACTACTACTCTGTGAACTTTGCATCACCTTTAATGTAAATTCCTGTATAAACTGATGAAGGCTACCCACTTGGTAAAGGTCTTTACAGACTGAGGAGCAGAAGAATCCTTCAAACACAATGGAATTCCCCATACAATTAAATATTATCATTTATCTGGTGCTGCAAAATGACTAGTAAAAGAACAAGGCTAATCTTTAAATATCATCTCCTTTTGCCCCACACAACCTTTTCTGATACTTTTATACTACAACATTAGGCGCTGTGGGAGGAAATTTCTGGATGGGCTTGGGACCTCAGGAATTCCAGCTGTCTCTACCTAGGAGCTCTTCTGGTGCACCTGGGAACTAAATAAACATTCTCAAGTCCACAGGTCCATTTTGTATCACAGAAAGATTGGGTCACTACTAAAAAGTGCATGGGGAGGGGTTTCTAAATCCTGTGATCATAAGTTTAGCATAGAGTACAATAAAAAGAGAGCCAGAGACCAATATACTTTCCAGCGCAGCAGCTTAAAGAAGCATCTGTTTGTCTCTGAAACCAAAGCTACTGCTTTCAGGCCTAAGTCATTTTGCTACAAAAGTTTAAGTACTAATGGAGCAAGAGACATTTTGCTTACATTTGGTGCTATTTCTCTTGGAGTAGAACTGAACTTGGTGAACTGCACTTATAAACTGGGTTCAACTCCTACCCCATTATTAGCCAAATAGTGACAATAATAAAACCACAACTCAACACTCTGAAGTGGAAATGCTTGCAGGCTACTTTCTGACCCTTTCCCTCAAGCATACATGACAAGTTCATTGCCATTAGGAGTGCTTTCATACCACTTCACACTCTACCACTAGGTTCTTTTATTGCCTGAAGAGTCAGCTGCAGTCCAGCAACAGGCACCACAAGGCAAAGGGACAACTTACTTATTCCCGTACACCATACGGATGCTTGCTCATTTGAAATCAAGCTACAGGATCACATCCCTAAGTAAACAAAGAATTTGATGGCATTCATTATTATTTTAAATCCCTCAGACATCAGCTGCCATATCTGACTATGAAGAAACTGTCAGAGGCAAGCTAACGAGCTCCTAAAAACTGGAACTCACTGAGCTGACACTAAAAGATACTTGGAGAAATAAAATAGCATTTCAGCTTCCAAACTGAAGATGTTTACATAATTAAGATATGCAAATAAGGATAAACAAAAAGAAAGGGGAAAAAAATCTTAAAAAGCTGTGACTATATCTGCAACCATTTTCCTACTTACAAAGCCACAGCCTTGACTGACAATCAAGTACTAATACTAATCGTTATTTAAAAGTTCATGGTAATTATATAACTTATCCTTTTAAACAGTTTACTGTATTAAATACTAAACAGCTTTATCCTACATAAAATCAAGCCAAGATACAACAGAGCCCCTTCACCGCAATTCTCAGTTTTTCCTTTGAAAAGCAAACTCATTATGCTCTATAAAGAGAATAAAGTCTCTAAAAGAAGACTAAATTCTTTCTTTCTTTCTCAAAGGCAGGCTCTGAAGAGATTGCACAAAAAGAGATTTTATTCTTGGCTCAAATATGAACATTTGGGAATCACTACTTTTGAGCAAGGACTCACCCACTTAAAGGCAGAAGAATTTATTTTGAAAAGTGGTGTGAAATTTCAGGGGGAAAAAAAGCCCCACATGTATTTTGCGCTTCCCAGCTCTTGGTACTTTTCCAGTTAAGACAAAAATCTTAAAATAACCTCTTCCTCATATAACTATTTTCTCATGGATGCTGCCAAGCTATCTTATAGCACCAGCAAGAGCTTCTACAAGAAAATAACTATTTCCAGAGAATCCAACTCCAAGGACTGACAGGAAGATAAAAGTAAGAGCACTTCAGGAATTTTAGGAGAACCTGAGAGAGGGACATGGGAAATACATTTCACTGGGTGCCCACCTCAGTCTGCCTTATCACCAGTCTGTTCAGCACTCTTCAGAGGATGTGGGGGACCAATGCTGTAGCCCAGAACTCATGGACAACCTTCTCAAAGCACAGGGCAGGGCAAGAATTTGAGCCCAGCCCTGCTGCTAAGGACCACGTTCCTACCATAGCTAACAGTCCTCAGAGGGGCAACGCTCCTCCTTTGGATGCAGACCATGTACTGGAACTGTTTCCCCAGATTCAGTCCAAACCAGCTGCAGAAAAGGAAAGCTCATCTAGAAGATCAGATCAGGTCCCCACGGAAACATTTAGGAGTTTTAAACAAAGAATATTATTTGTGTGTGGACACATGTGGACACCATCATGTTACAGAACAAATACCAAGGGATAGAGAGGAGGATTCAGTCTTCTGTGTCCAAGATGACTCAAGATCACCTGCAGACATCCACATAACAGTTTCTCAACAGCTGAGGAATGCTGCAGGTGCCACAGTTAATGGCACAAATCAGAAACCAGATCAATTCCTTTTCCCCATCTCATGCATGCATACTCTCCAGGAAATGTTCTTTTGTGTATTCTCATACTGTTTAATCTGAAGAATTTGTTATTTATCTCTATTTAAGATGCAAAATCTCAACTACGACCTGCGAGCATTCTGCACAGCTGAATTCCTGGCACAGGATCCAATGAATGTGGTTCTCCCATTAAGTGTCCCTCACCTAACCAGAGATGAAACACCAAAGGATTCAGGAGGAATGGCCAGGTAGATCCTACGGTCCAACCCCAAGGACAGCCATGCCCTAATCCAGAGGAGAAACAGGGCTGGCTGTGTCCCATGGGCGCCTGCAGGAAGCCTGACCTTGGGGCAAAGCAGGGGGGCTCTGTGCTTTCCAGGGGCTGCCTCTTCCCAAGATCACCAGGAAGCACAGCTGCAAGGTGCACCCTGCACCCAAGCCCAACACACACATCCTGCCATCAAGATGGAACAGAGGACTGAGGAATGACTCTGTCCAACCAGGCTCTTGGCCTCTGCCTGGCGGGAGATGAGTCTCCATGAGCTGCCTTTACAGCACGAATGGGAAAAAAACAGCATCAGATGGTGGCTATTTTGATAACTGCCCTCCTATCACAAGTATCAGTCTCCAGCTAGAATTACTGTAGCAGGCACCAGCTCATCTTTTCTTTCCCCTTTTTATTTAAATGCCCACACCCTGGAATGTACAGAGGAGTAAATTAAGGCACTTATAATATATAGGTCAAGTCCTGGCCTGTTCATCTACATACATTAGCATACAGGTAAAGGTACTACAGACATCAAAAATGAAGCATTAATTGTTACCTCAAATACACATCCTAGGCACTGTTAGAAGGAAAAAAAATAAAAACAACTAAAAATTTAAGACAACAGAAAAGTAACAGAGACAGTAAGGCGGTACTTCATTATAATCTTTTTCCCAAGAAAATTTTCCCTTGTGAACACTTAGATGTATTTTATGAGTAGACAACATAATAAACCAGACATCTTAATTTTATTTCACTTTACGTTTTGTACATAGTCAGGCTGAAGACCAAATATATAAATCAAGGTAACTCTGATCTGTCTTGAAATGTGCTTTTAAACCATCTGAAAACTTTGTACATGGTTTCCATGTAGAATACATCTCCTTCACGAAGAACATATCCCCTTTCTCCCCAAGTCAGAAGAGAATTGGTTAAAACAAAAACCACTATGTAATTGAGAACATATAAGCAGGTACGTTCTGTAATTTCTCATCAGGGAAAAGAAGTTCTCCTATACTTTAAGCTGCCAAAGTCTGTGAATTTGTGATCAGAGATATCATAATATTAAAAAAGAGAAACTGAACAACAACCTAATAGCACACTCACTCTCAGAAGCCTTCAGAGGTACAAAGCACAGAAGCCACAATTAACTCAGCCATACTCTAGCACTGTAATTCCCTCCTCCATATCCAAGCTCTTCCTTACCCTTGGAGGATACTCACTATAGGTGCCAGTGAAGCTTATAGGGCAGTGACCACAGAGTTTCTGACATTCTCATTTACACTTTTATTAATTGCCATGTCAAAGAGTTGGTTGATCATGGAAAAAAATTGTAAGAGCTGTTCAACTTGGTGAACAAGATATAGCTCACGTCAGTTCTGTTTATCTTGTTGTCAGAGACTGCAATCTTTGCAATTACCAAAAAGTGAGTTCTGATATTCACTTGAGAAAAATCCCAGCCTAGGAAAATCTCTGCATTTCTGTGTAACTCTGCAAAACAACTTCAAAGAAAGAAAGAAAGAAAAAAAAGAACTTGTGCCCATGTGACCATTCTACAGAAGAACAAAAGGCCATTATCTCTACTCCAACATATCAGTTATTCTAATAACACTTTATTATATAAATAAGTGAATTTTAGGAGTTTGGTATTCTATATATTGCCTATTAAGAAGAGAAAGGTTTTAAAGAAACAGTGGGAAATCCACAGCTGCAACTCCAGAACAGTAATGCAAAATGGACTATGTGGAGAACTATTTTATTGCTTCTTTCATCTAAGTATATTACAGTACTAAATTCCACTTCAGTGAAGCCAGACTTCATGGGGATTGTCAGCACTCTTCTGTCTGGTTCAATGTCAAGAACAGCTGACATAATTTTCAAACATAACATGGCTTTCACAATTTGCACCAAGTTGAATGAAGTATTCCGTGAAAGCAAATCACACTGATTAAGGAACAGGTTTTTTCTGCTTCTTATTAGAAGTTCAGCTTTAAATTAGTAGAAGTTCAAGACATGAGAAAGACGTAGGAGAAAGACTGGAACCTCACAGCAGGCAACTTTGCATCAGACAGTATCTGTACCACAGCTACCATAATACAAGTTGCCTCCTTGCCTTCGTGCTCAACTCATAAAGCAATTCCTTCAGGCTTGAACCTCCAGCAACAGGTGACAGCCTCTGGCTTGCAGAGCTGCAATACTAACCACATCCACTGCAAGAGCTTTTTGGATACCAGCCTTTGACCTTCCAGTCTGCACCTTGTTGTCCCAGGTCAGTCGCAATACCTACAGGGAAAAGTGTTTTCAGGGGAAGTGTTCTGGGCACACAGCAAACTTGAACAAAGGGTACTGTGAGAATGAGCATGGATCTGTTGGGTGGGCAGCTCTTCTACTCAGCATCTATGCTGATCCCCTCTGAGCAAAATATATAGCACCATCCTGCTATTCATCAGTAAAGCAAGCCTTACTACCACTAGTAGCATTTGATTAGCCTTGACCACAACAGCAGCACAGGAGACAAATATTCCTCTCTGCTCTCTGGCTCAGTAGCACAGCCCACACAATTTAGTAAAATATATGTAGGCGGTGGAGTGTGAGGATCTGATTTCATTTTGGGGAAAGGCACATTATTAAAAAAAAAAAAATCTTTTCAGGAACAGTCATCCAGAAGTAATATGGAAATCAAATTAGTTGATTGCAACAATCTAAACAGCATCATTTTATACGTTCATAGAGGTTTTTGGATAATGAAAGTTCAAAAAGAGAAATCCTATATTTTATTAAATTCAGCATAGCTGGGGGACAGGGGCTCTCCCTACAGCTTTTGCCTACTGCATTTTTGGCCAATGAAGTAATGAAAACGTTAATGCAGCTTAGCCAGCAAAGCACAAGTTAATTCAGCTTCTATCTCTCCAAAGCCTATAATTTCTCTGGTCTAGTCTTCATGAAGAGCACTTAAAAATGTTTCAGACATAAGATGAACATCTGTATAATCATCTCAGCACATGCCTGTTTATGAGAGATATGGATGCTACTCCAGAAGGCACTGCAGGGCACACAGTTGTCTTCCCAAGCACTGGAAGAACAAGCAGGTGTACCTGCAAGGTTAGGATATAAAAAGTAAGCCCAGGAAATGACATGCAAGTTTCATCACTACACTATTGATAAGCCAGTCATGAGGACACAGCTGTTTCATGGCTGCACAGTATCCAAATCACCATGACTGCACAGGCTGCACACACATGAAGGCCCAGCATGAGCTATAAAGTTGACACAGCATGGGCTTTGGGGACAGAAGGGGGACAGCAGCAATGCAGGGCACCAACAGAGGGAATGTCAAGAAAAATTTAAGAGCTGCTTAAGATGTGAGGTGTCACTAGAACCCAGGGAGGCCACCATATACCTAATTCTCCACATAATGCTTCCAAAGGGTTCCTCTAGGATAGTCCCATATCAATTCTTTCTGATTTTTCAATCTTCAGAAGATAAGCCCTTACTTCCTGGTGTTAAGGGAGGCTGCCTTATTTTCTCATTCACATTCAGCATTTACTCAGAAAATTTTTCTTCCCTTCAGCCTGCATAATAATACAGGTGATCAAGAATAGTAGGCCACTGATTCAATTTTGCATTTTTATTACACTTGGGAGAAAGTCTGCTGTGATAATATTGTTCTAGCTCATCAGCACTTCTGTTCTTTAGCATATATTCTGGATAAAGCCCATGTATACAAACTAGCAGGGGGATATTTCACATAATTCTTTGTCTTCCTGGTCAAATCTCTCATTTAACTCATGTTTGCTGCCAGTTTCCAGGTTTCTAGGTCAGGAGATGGTATTTCACACAACTGCCTAGTACACCAGGATGGATGGTTTCACAACTGGGGGCCACAGCATCAGAACAGCATGAAGCTGTAGAGCCAAGAGACTTTAAGAATAAATAGTATCAAAAGAAAAAAAAAATCAGAAATGCCAAAGAGCAGTTGATGGTCCCACCTCTCAGAACTATGAAATAGCCATTTAAAATTTCACTCCCAACAGCAACAATACAAAAAAGATCCCAGAAAGGCATGCAGCAAACTACTGCCCTGAATACTACTAAATTTACATTTGCTGAGTGAAAACCATTTGTCTATTTGTGTGCATTTCTGCAATTGCACTTTTCATTCATTATGATGAGAAATTGCTTTTTTAATGCAATCTGCTACTATTCAGATAGCAAAACAAAGTAATGTCTGGTAGCAGGCTTGCTGTTTTTGGCTTTAGAAGGGTGGGGGGTTTTCTTCCTCTCTTCCTGTGAGAGGAAAGCTTTTCCCAAAGGATTCAAGCAATTTCATAAAACAAATGTAAAAACAAAGAAACTTTTGTTTAAGGACTGAAGGGTTTGTTTGGGTTTAAGGGAGATTGAGAGGGAAGGAAGAGAGAAATGATACTGATCATCTTTCAATTAAACAGGGAAAAAAAAGAAAAAGAAAAAAAGAATTCTCAGTCCTAAAAGAAATTTGTGTGATAGCACAAACTTCCTATAATAAACAGGCCATCAGAAAACAAATCAAGATTTATTTTCTAAATAAACAAATTTGTTTATTTCAATCACAAGTGAACACCTCAAATGACTACAGCAAAGATGAGAGGAAAACAACATTTCTCTCCAAATTAAAGAGAACACTGTGCACTCCTATATGCTATGTTTCACTAGAGTCAGTGTCTCTTTTTCCTCACAGTCTATCAAACAGAAGGAAAGGGTCACAAGGGGGAAAGACCTGAAATCTGTGGTTTTATATATGCAAAGATTTGGGGGATTCGCTTCAGCTAGAATTCCTGAGGCTCAACCTAATAAGCATCATTTCATTTGCAGGAAGCAGGACCCAATATGACAGCAGGAATAAACCCCAAACTTGCACAGAAAATCGTGCAAGATGGAGACATCACAGCAACAGTACATAAAGACAAAATTAACTAGAAGACCTGAAATCCTACAGTAAAGCATGTATGGAGGCCTTGCTGGAAATCTGAATAAGCAGACCTTCACATCTGCAATATTCCCCAAGCATTTGTACAAACACATTGCAAAAATCCCACATTATGGAACTGCAATTCTAGTTTCTGATTAGCAGATACTAATCAATAAAATTAACTGATTTATCAGTAAGTCCCTACGTATTGTATAACGCTTTGCTGTGTAGAGAGATAATCACAAGTAATCTTCAGTGACAAAATAACATCTCTCCAAATGGAGCAAAAACAAACCATGAAGTTCCATTCACACTGCCTACCATTTAAATTCATTCAGGATTGACACTCACTGCAATTATCATTCAACACCCAAACTAACACGCTGGGACAACCCAACAGTAATAAAATTCAGTAATACTGCAGCTCAGAAAGGCAAAACAACGCAGATAATAAGAATCTTGCAATTAAATACAAGATGCACAAGGAATGTATCATGTTACGTGTATTAACATGAGCAATTTACAAGCATTAGTAATAAATATGAAATTTTCAAAATACAATCTTGAAGTGTGTGGCTGCATGAGACATGACAAAAGATTCTTAAGTAAGATTTAAAAAATGGTCTAAACCCACTGGAGTTAGACAGGAAGACAAATAACAGACTGACAAACATATCACAGCAACATTAAGTTTTATATATATGAAATAAAGTACAAATAAAATGCATATTATCATCATCACCATTGTCTCAAAAGTGTTCCACCCAAGCATTACTTAAATGATTCTCCTCCATCCTTTTAAACTGCATAAATCTATATATGCACATGCATACATAAGTAACAGTTTCCTTGTGGTTGCCTGACCTCCCAAGTAGTAGCATGCACAGATTAACTTGTCAAATAGAGAGAGACAACATACAAAGGTCATTACAAACCCAAAGGTCTGGGTCCACGCATGAATTTGGGTAGTTGCTTAAAACAGACTTGTCTAATACTGTGGAGAGGCACTGGATGAAGAAGACGACTCAGACAATACTTAACTCTATTATTACCTTCCCTGTCCAGTAAAGTCTTAAAATATTTCCTCTCATTTCTTAATGCAGACTTTTCCAAGACCTCAAATTGTAACAGGAAGTCATTTGAGTGATTTTTGTTTTTAAAGAACACAGCAAAGCCAAAGCATCAGGAGACAAGTGCTCTGCTCTTTGATTTGCTAAAGACTGCTTGAATTTAGGTTGACTCTCTCCCTTCTAAATATGAATTAACTTTTCCACTTCATCCATTAATATTTGGGACTTGAAGCCTGTCAAGTGAAAGATGTTATCATGCCCAGCACAGCCCTAGTTTCATCTTTTTTAACTATGCACCCAACACTTGTATAACAGGGCAATAGCAATAAATGAAAAAGTAAGCAAACAGCCTAATAATGGATGCTAAAAGCTACCAGGACAATAAATTCTATTTTCCCTGGGATTGTTTAATTATTCTTCTGATGGCTCAACACAATCTTTTCACAATTACTTCCTACGGGGCATGCTGACACATCAAGTCCATTACATAGCTCCTATTTAAAGTAAAAAAATGCACAGGCATTTACAGCAAAAACCTAAAATTCAATAGTTCAGATTTTTAATAAACTATACTGGAAGGGAGTTTGCAACTAGATTATTTCTAAGGAGGTAAGACACCTGCCTCATAAATTCAAAACAAATAGTCATAAAGCAATATCAAGATATTGATCTTACTTTGATGTACAAACACACTCAAAGCACCTTGTTTTTTCAATGGTTCTTCTCAAAATACATTCACACAGGTGACATTTTCATTTTTCTTTCTGAAGTCATCTCAAAACTTCCAGAAGTTTCACCAGGCATACACAGACCAGTCACAGGACAGCTTATAAACAGACAGAGACTGATGCTATAGCAAAGATCAAAGTCAACATGGCATAGCCTTCAGACTACATGTGCCATCTTTGCAGTTTCAATGGGGCACGTCTCCTCACTCTGTGCCAGTCAGGTCTTCAACACTGTCACTAGAGAAAGAGTGTCTCAACTGGCACACCCCATACCTCAATGTCTTCCCAGTGGTTAGGTCATACTGGCCTTTGCACAGCTCAGCAACAACAGCTGGGTCAGGTACTGCAAAATGAAGCCACAGATGAGCACACATCCCCCCAGCTGGGAGCACCCACCATGGGTCTTCAACAGCCCTGCACTTCATTTGCTGCACAAGTCTCTGCCCAAGGCCCTCCCCAGGCAGTCTCTTACTCCTGGGAGGACAGCCTAAGACCAGAGAGCATGAAATCAGGCAGAGGATAAAGATGGGCACTCACTCGACAGGAGAACATAACCCTTTTACTTATTTATGGGTGCAAGTCAGCCAACCTGACCTTCAGCCTGCACGTCCATTTATGCATTTTCTGCCCCACACATATTAATTTGTGGTTATCTTTAATATTTTATGAGTTCAGCTTCATTCCACTCCATTATGCACTAAAAAGAGAACAAAACAGCTACTAATGTCATAGATAAGTGTTTTTACTTGCTATAAATTCCATCTGTCACGTGACTAGACAACACACACTCCCCAAAAATAAGTGCTTCTGTTCATCACACCTCCTTTATTGAAGTGACTTTTATTTCTGTTGATTAACTGTGAATACTAAAGCATAAAATATGGCAGCTTCAGTTACCTGAACTGCTCAATTCCTGAACAGTCACATGCAAACTTTCATACTTAGCTGAGACTCAGGATACATACAGCTAGGAAGGCATCCAAAATCTGACAGTAAGGAAACTCCTCTTGAAATCCCCACATACATTACTCTTATATGCACTCATCAAATTACCCTTCTGTACATCAAGTTTTTAACCCAAAATCACAGATGAATCTTCAGTTTATGACCCTTCCTCTCCTCCAAGAATTTGCCCCAGGGAATTTCTAAGCAGCTGCTATCTCCCATCTCTGCCATTACTAAGACACAAAAGCCAGAGTAGTTTAAGTTTTGGTCTCTCATCTAATTCCAGACTGTTCACAATACATGCTCTTTGTAGCTTGGATGTCCATCTACATGTTCCACTACGATTTAATATTTTCTGTATAAAAGTTCCCAGAACTATGTACAGTATTTCACACAATCACCCTAATGCCTTGCCTAATAACTTGTCTATCTTCACTGAAGAGCTCTTCCTGAGCATCACATTAGCTCCCATTTCATGGTCAGTATCAAATAAGAGTCATCCTCATCTGGCTATGGCAGTCAGGCCTTTTCCTCCAAACCTGTTTTAAGGGATGACTTGCCAGCTGATAGCAGATGTGTTGCTAATAATCACTCAGTAGAGTGATTTGCTTTTAGAGCTATTTAACTTCCTGTCATTCCCATTGTTTCAGTCATCACAGACATTCAATTCTTCCTGTGCAATAATCCAACCCACCTCAGTGCTGACTATGTTTCCCAACTCTGTCTCATCAGCAATCATCCTCCTTGTATAGTTTATTTCAGTATGGTGAAGTAAAGAGACCAGCTCCCCACTAATACTGATGCAGGGCATGAATAATTCCTTTATTCAGGCAGGCAAACTCAATTTCTCCTTCAAGAGACACTCTGAGATAAGCTTCACACTTCTGACTTAGTTATTTTTGGTGCATATACATGGAACTGAAGCCTTCTCCTATTGTCTAGGACATTCAGTATTTAACCAAGAATAATATGACTTTAGCCTCCCATGACCTAATTGTGGCAAACACATGATGCATTTTATCCTGTTTTCCACTTAGCTTTGTATACTTAAATACTTCTTCCATTCCAAATTTATTCTAAATCCTTGAATTCTATTGTGACCAGAGTAAAAGGTGTGAAGATATCATTCTCTTCTCCTTTTAAAACAAATGGAACTGTGTATCTTTTGCTATCACAATTGCTATCTTCAGCCTAACAAATAACTTCCAATTCTATTTTTTAACCTGGTTCCAGTGCCCTGCACCAACTCTCTCAGAGCCCAAAAGCAGAGACCCTTAGACTTAGTTTGACTGGGAGCAGACATAAGACATTTTTTCTAGTCATTTCTGTTTGGCACCCTATCTTTCAAATCCTCATGGATATCTAAAACTAAACAACCAAAACAAGAACTGCTAATTTTAGAGGCATCAAGCATTTTTCATACAGCCTGGTCCTCATAACATCATAGCCAAATTCTCTTCTCCTGCTCTTTTTATTCCTTCCCTCCGTCTTCATCTTAAATTTCTTCATCCTCTAGCTTTTGGCACTTCACATGCTATCCCTGCAGTTTCTGCTCTCCAACAATCAATTCCCTGCTTTACTTCATTCCTTTTAGGTTTTCTGGTAACTTGAAGTATCTTATTCTCACAGCAAGGTCCACAGCCCCACTTGGCAAGATTTTCCCCCTCCTTAAAATGCAGTTTCCAAGCAGATATTGTACCTTTCACTTAAGACAGTCCAAGCTTTTTTTTTTTTTTTTTTTAACCTCCAACTCCTACAGGCCTTTTGCTCCGTGGACAACACAAACTAGTTCTTCTAACTTCTCAGAACTCGTCTTACTAAAATAAAGCTTCCTTGAAAGAAAAACACTTTGTAGTTGACATATTCTTACCCTTCAGTTTAATTCAAAATTATTAACTTGTGGCTGATCAACACATGTGCTTAAGGCCTTATGGAAGGGAGCTGTAATCTAGCAGCAGAAAACAAGACATACTGTCAGCCAGTGAGAGACCAGAGATGTTCCAGAATTTAAAGATACACCCTCTAGTTCTGGCCAGGCTGTAAACATAAGCCTTCATTTACTCTGCATTCCACTACAATTAATGGCCAAAATCTACCCTATGATAATTCAGTGTACTGACTTCTAACTTAACTAGTCAGCACTGGGAAACATACTTACAAAAGCACATCTGAGAAGCACCTTCCCTTTACACACTAGCACACTATCCAAAATCAGCTCTGTAGCTCCAAGCAATCAAAACATGTTTGCAAAGTTGCGTCCTATAATTTAACTCAGTTTTGCCTCAATAAATCAATCTTAGACCTCCAGATTTTGAAACAGAAGCATGAACCTTTAACAGAAAACCATCTCCCACCCAGTGGAAGACTGCACCTATATTAACTGCAGCAAAAACTGGATCTTCAGCATGGTCACCACAAGCCTAAGAGGGGCAGAGAAGGAGGGTGCAGGTGGCCAACTGCTACAACACAACACAGGAAGAGCCTCTCTAGCAAAGTGACACTGAATGATCTCCATGTGAATCTGGAAAACATGGTTTCCCTCTTAACTTTAGCGTGTGATACAATTTGCTTAACATGGATGCACTGGCATAAAGGCAGTCCAGGCCTTCTGTGCAGCAGAGTGAACTTGCTGGCACAGGCTATCAGTCTCATCGAGGCAGTAAATCACACTTACCACCACATTCCTGGTATGCCTGCACCTACATGGCTGAGCTCAGGCACCTGCCTGCTGCCTCCTAAAACCCAGAGGGGAAACTCAGTACCACAGCATAAAATACCAACTGACACGCTAAGTTACTAAACCACATGAAATGGGGGCCCTGAGAGGGTGCACAGCTCTGCCAGCTCCAACAGTGAGGCAAGGGCTGCCCACCATCCGTGAAGGATCAATGGTGGTCTCTGCACCCACCTCCCTTGGCCACCAACACCATCATGCTCATCTCCCCATGGAGCACCTCCAGTCTGCCGGTGCCTTCTGCTCTCATGACCAGTCTCACCAGTTTAAGCCAAGCCTTTCCAGCAGTGGGGTGGGTGGTCTGCCACGCTCCAAACTGGGGAGCATGGCACTGGACACCTTGAAAAAGCAAGTCATTGTTAGCCATACACAAGGAAATAGCATCCTACCTTTCACTCCAGAAGTGCTTAAAAGTGTTTTATCCTGCTAATTCTAGGTCAGTTGAGCACACGTGTGGTGTGGATTACACTGACCCTTTTAGAACTCCCAACATTTTTAATAAGTAGGACACTTAACATTAGATGCCCATAAAGCTGCATACCTCCTGTACACCACACACCAAGATCTGCCAGTAGGCTTTAAGGCACAACTAAGGAATAGTTGCTTTATAAAGCATGGCTCTCACAGCACACAAGTACAAACGTGAAATAATTTATGAATGCCAAGTCTGACCCTGTACCACGTTAAATCAATACAGGC